>JAIUZE010016714.1:0-13723 GCA_022085475.1 Heliosperma pusillum
TTTGGTCGGTTCTGTCGCGGTCCCGAAACAAAAATAATTTACCCGGACTAGGCTAATCAACATAAGGAATGTAATTAGGGAAGTAGGGTGTCGATCCTCAGGGAGTACGTGTTACTTATGAATTGCTATGGATTGGTTTTCATTTAGAATCGAGTCACTTGAGTTGTTTGTCTAAACTATTAACATAAAATAAAATGACAAGTATATAAATGACGATATGTAAAGAACAATTATGTAAATTGCAAATTAAAACCCCAGAACAGACTACTTACCCGATCGGGTTGTCACGTACCCGATCGGGGAAGTCCTCTGATCTGAATATTGACAACTAAATTCTATCTAAAGACGGTATTTAAATGACAATATTGAAAGTCTAACTAACTAAACTAATAAACTAGATAATAATAATAAAATAAAACTATCTAAGAACGAAAATAGAAAGACAATAAAATAAACTAGCTAGATAACAATAAAATAAAACTATCTAAGAACGAAAATGGAAAGATGATAAAGTAAACTAACTAAGCAACAATAAAGTAAACTATCTAAAACGGTAGAGTAAACTATTTAATCGAATTGATATAATGAAAGAGAAATACATGTAAAACTAATTAAAAGTCTCATAGATACCAATATTAGAATTACTATCATTGTCTAGGCCTTGTAGCAGTATATTCCTTCCGGATTCGTACCGACCTTTTAGTGGTTCCTAACGTCCTTTCAGCATGGTTAAGTCACTAAACCCCTATTGACAGTTCTAATTCCTATCCCAACTCTCGTTATAAAGATAGAAATGACTAATACAAACAATTGTTTATGGCCACTAAACAAAGTTATAGATTTTGACACGACCAAGGGAAGAAACAATTTAGATGGTTCAATTGGTAACTACTCTTCTTTTAATTCATTTAACTCGTAAATCATTTCAAATATTACAACTCTATTTATTTTATTTACACAATGATAATTTTACAATATTAGAATTAATCTAATCTATATGATTATGTGATTAAGTAGATTAGTAAGAAAAAGATGTATGAAATTGAACTATGAAATGTAAATACTAAAGTGATCATGGTGATTATGTTAACAATGATTCTAATGACAATTTTTAGGATTATATGATTAGGTAAATTATAATGTGACATGCTAAATAATATTTTGGTTTTAACTAGATTAATTTTAGTTTGATTTCCTAATAACAACAATATTATGAAAATGATACTAGTGAGATTATAATTCATGATGATTGAAATTGCATAAGTAAATCAAGATTAGAGAATTACCGAATTGGAATATGAGTATATAAGAACGAAAGTAAGAACAAATATCCAATAACAAAAGCTAAGTAAACACTAGAGAAATACTAAGAAAACTATAAAAACTTGTAAGAAAATGTGCTAAAGATGATATGAAAATGTATATGATGATAGTAGATAATTGGATTATTGGATGCTTGGATGATCATTGGCTTTTATAAGGCTGCATGGCTGCTGATCCTTCGTGCAAATTCGTACCCTAGTCAAAGCATTAAACCACCCATTTAAGCTCGGATTGAAGAAGAGCCAAGTAACGTCTTCTTGCAGAAATACCCGATCGGGTAACAGGTAATCAGATCGGGTTTTTGTGTAAGTCGGATTTTCCGTCTTTTCATCTTAGGCACGGAATCCTATGCCTTAGTCTTTTGTCAATGCATTACGGAATTGGGCTTGGGCTGATCTTCTCTTGACTTGGGTTGAGTTTTCTTTTAAAGTTCAAAGCCAAAATCCAAATTGAGTCCATTCGAGGAAAGATGTAGCGGAATCGTAATCAAATCGTGAACTGGCTATCATCAATTCCTTGAAAACTCGTATCCTAGTGTCTTTGCTCCATAAAGTAGGAAATATAGCAAAACCGCTTCATTTCCTATAAAACGAGTCAAAACACGCAAAACAACTAGAATAGCAATATTAGCTCGTTAATCACTTAACAAAGTGCATAAATCGTATAGAAATCGAGCTAAAACGGGGGATAAATCAATACAAAATATCACTTATCAAACTCCCCCAAGCTAAACCCTTGCTTGTCCTCAAGCAAATATAACAATCATAACTAGGACAAGGGTAGCTAACAATGATCAATCTATCATACAAATCTCAAAAAGTAAGCTCTTACAAGTAGATGAATCATAAACCCACAGCAACAAGGGCGAAAGAAAAATGCGAAACATGGTTGAGATTTACATAACGGCGCAGCATAGAAAATATTCTTCGGACCTTTTCAGCTCTTGCATGATCTTTTTGACAATGGACTCTCACGGTACACTCATCACTCAATTTTTTGTAAAATAGGAAATATTGGTTCAAATTTAAAGTGACACTCACCTATCTACGACTTATAAGAATGTGCCCGCAGTCTAGTATGGTAGACAATCCAAAATCATTAAGTAAAACTAATCATGATCAAAATATAATGTAAGAAGCACTAGTAAAGTAAAGAAGAGGCTTGGGAAATTTGGGTAAGAAAGTGGACAAATGATTTTGGTCATGTGGAGCTTAAAGTCAAGCTAGTAATAACCAAATGTGTAGTGGATACTCAATCCAAATCATACCAATTCCCATCGATAATAGTCAAAGCCAAAAGCAACATATTGGCTTATTAAACATTAGAATCAAGATACGACTTCCCATAATTTTCTTTCTTTTCATTTCATGGAAGCGTATTTCCTCTTTTCTTTTCTCTTTTTTTTTTATTTTTTTTTTATTTTCTTATGAGCTTTCAATTTCATTTTTCATTTTCTTTTTCCATAATTTTTCAAAGCTCTTTTTTTTTCTTTTTTTTTTCTCTCTTTCACCAAAACCCGGAAATCAGTAATCCCGAGACGGCTCACACCAAATGGTGGAATTATCATATCATCGTAAAAGCACAGAACACCTCTACACAAATAGTTGGTTACTAGCTCAACAAGGGTAGGCAAATTTATAATGTAGCTAGAAAGAAGGATGTTTATTGTGAAAGGTGAACAAGAGATTGAATGGCTTCAAAATGTAGATCATGACAGTAATACTTATAGAAAATGGACTAAAAACCATACTTATGCGTTTTGATGTAACACAGACTATAAGGAGAAACTACTCACTCCTAAACTGGGATCGGTTCAGATGTACCGACCACTTGGAGGCTCTACCTTACAATATGAGTAGCTTGCCAAAGTCAAGATCAAGCTTAATTAAGTCCAAATGCAATTGCCTATCTACTGTGTACAAGACATCCCCATGAATGCACAATTCCTCGTAATAAAACGAAACATCAGCTTATAAAAACTACAAAATGAGAAATGTAAGATGGAAATGATCTTTTCTTTTTGATTTTTTCGATTTTTTTAATAAACTAAAAAGAAACTAAGAAAATAAAAAGAAAATAAACTAAAAAGAAAACTAAAAATCTAAATGCAATCCTAAATGCAGTTCCTAAATGCAAATCCTCCCCCAAGCTAAAACTTCACATTGTCCTCAATGTGCATGCAATTATAACAGAAACAAACCGAGAAACGGCTAATAGCACATAGAGAAACGATATGAAATTCTAATGGGAAAAGGGGCTTAAAAAGAAAACTAAAAATGTGAAAAATAAAGAAAAGAAATAAAATTCTTACAAAATGGTTAGCCTCCCCCAAGCTAGTATGAACAAGGGGAGCTCATCATCAAATCACAAAGGCCACCAGCCACGGCCTCTCCTCTCAGAAGGAGGTGGCTCGGGTGCGGATCCAGAAGCATCTGCATAGTGGGTATCATCTGCAGAATGATAACTACCATGAGAAGGAAAGATCCCGGTTGGGTTGCTGGCTCCAAAGGTCTGATACTCTTCCACCTGGTGATCAGGAAAATCACCTCCATACCCTCCAAACCTCTCTACGCCATAATCGGTTCCACAATAATCCGGTCCGGTTCGCGGCACACCTGCACCATAAGCAGCACCATACCTCCCCTCGGGCCAAGTATAAAAAGACGGGTGGGGGCCCTCGGGGCTAATCACACCTTGCCTAGCAAAGTGGTCATATATGGGGTGCAAAGCAAGCTGTTGGTCGGACTGAATTCTATTGACGGACAAAGTTAAAGCTTCAAACATGGCGGCTACATCGCCCGCAGCATGGGTCGAGTGAGAGGATGATCCAACCTCAGGGCGGCTGGATCTAAGCTGAACAGGGGGGTCAATGGGAGTAATATCCCCAACAGGAAGGTAGTAGGTAGGTCGAGGTAAGATAGCCTCACCCTCTTGAAGTGGAGGTCGCTGCCGAAGAAATGGAATTTCCTCTACCTCGGCGGTCAACTTGACCGAATCACGGCCAGCAATCCTCCAAATCATATGGGGGTGAGAAGCGCGAAACCAGTTGAGCTGGACAAAGTATGCATAATCTAACCCATTTCCCATCTCGGTGGGAGGTGTAGTCAATGCCCAAAGGTCGGTGGTGGCTTGGTTAAAGCCACAAACTCTCATAGCTAGGTGAGTAATAAGACCCCCATAGACAATGGCTGTGTTCTTGGGATTAACAACTTTGGTCAACTGAACAGCAAAATGATACGGTATACTAACAGACCATGGTTTATCACCATCCACATTCAAAAATCCTCCTAACATTTCTAACTCTACTCGTCTCACCAAATGAGGTTCAGCACGACCCAAAAAGGTCCATCCCATGAATCTTTGCCAGATTCTAATGGCGGGATAATGGATATGTTGGTGTGGGATATGGTCCCAACGAGAGACTGGGTAAGTCGAAATAGCACTCCAAAGCAGGCTAACATCAAAGCCTTCCGGAGGTGAGATAACAGTGTTTTCAGTGGTGAGACCAAAATAACTAGCAAAGCTCTCTAAGTTCATATTATAATCATCATTAAACAAGCGAAACCGAACTTGAGGCATAGTGTTTCTATTTCTAGACCGATGCAACTCGAATGAGCTCAAAAATTCAAGAGTTAATTGGGGGTAGGTCTCATAGCTAAAGTTCATGCTAGCAGTCATACTTAGACCCCTAAATAACACCTTAACATGCTCAAGAAGTTTCATATGCCTTAAAGAAGAAACATTGAGGAACTTGGTAGCCCTCATACCTTTGCTTTTAAGAACGCACCATTTTTGCCATTGCTCATGTGAGCTAAACTCTACATCCGGGAAGCTAGGATCATGCATAGCATTCCCTTGACTTTCGGGTTGTTCATTAGCTTCAAGCATTTCAATATCTTCCTCTTGTGCTCTACTACTCTCTCCTTGAGTGGAGGTTCTTGCCCTCTTTGATTTCCTTAGTGTAGGTGCCATTTTCTACAAATAACTAGTATTAAAACACTTCATTTATAAACATAAGTGGATAGCATAAGTGTTATAATACTAAGCTTTAAGCACAAATTCAAGTATAGTGACCTTAGTAAAACATTGTCATGCTATCTTTTAAGCACAAATGGATGTTATAAGCATAGCAATATGTTAATTAGGTGAGCAACATATACTTGAATCATGAATTTGGCTACTACCTAAAGGTACCAATGCTAATTTATCATAATAAGATCATAAGTTCATAGTATAAGGCATGAATTCAAGCATCATACTATCACTTAAACAAAAGCTCTTAGCATAAAGTAAAGATGAGTATCCTAATTAGCTAATGGGCATCCAAATCAAAGTAATCATCCTAATTAATCACTAGAATTCACTCTATAACATGTAAGAATCATTAGAAATCCAATTTAAACAAGTTTTGCAATCAAAATCAAGAACCCCCAAATTTGAGTTAGGGTTTGTTTATGTTGGATTTCTGAAAAATATAGAGAGATTGAAGTAACTAAAGTAGAAATAACTTACTTGATGATGCTTAGAAATTGCTCTTGATGAACTATAGGAACAAATTTTGCAAGAATATACAAAGAATTGAAGGTTTTGAGAGAATTTTGAGCTTTGTAATTGAAGAACACGGGTATAAAGCAGCAATCAAAGGGTAGCAAATGGGTTTTATAGAAGAAAATAGAGTAAAACACGAAACAGGCCATTTACCCGATCGGGTAGACATGGATCCGATCGGGGAAACCTGCTGGTCCGTTTTTTGTTTCTATTTTCTTAACCACTTGCTCTTACCTTTGGGCTATGTCCTTGCACATACTTACTAACCTTAGTGATCTTGACAACTTGTGCCAAGGATAGCTCCGTCTTGTCTCAATAGGTCCTCCGATTCTAAGTACGAAAATCTATTGACGAAATATGCATAATAACAAGTAAAACGAAGAAAGTTTTCCTAACTATTACAACATACAATCCAAAAATAAAGAGTCCAAATAAAATAGTCCAAAATAAAAATCATTGTCTAATAAGTAAAAGAGAAAATGCATAAAGAAAAAGAAAAGAAAAAGACGGGTTGCCTCCCGACAAGCGCATTTTTGAGTCATGCTAGACTTTGTTGTTCTATCCCCCCTTAAGCCTTATGAAGGGATTTTAGCTCCTAGTAGCTGGATTTGTCCTTGAAGTTTCCTCATTTACCTTTTTACCAACACCTATGGCATTCTCATTCTTCATCCTTGATGGAGTTCTCACCCTTCCCAAAAGGATTTCCGAAAGGTTTGTCACCGATTGTGACTACCAATGGTTCTTCACTCTCTTGGGAGGTTTGGCTAGAACTTGATAGGGTCAACTCATCTACTCTCTTTTGAAGAGACAAGATGGTTAAAGTAAGTGAGCCTAAGGCAGAACACATGGATTCTTGGGCTTGACATACTTCTTTCAACTTGGCATTTACTAAACCGTTTTGAAAAGATGAGTATTGTGGTGTATGAGTAGATTGGGCTTGATAAACTCGTGGGTGAAAAGGGTTTAAGGTTGTGAGTTTGTTCCCACATCGTTGAGGTATATGCCCTATCCCACCACAAAGTTCACATGGTGTTGTAATTGAGGTATATGGGTGAAAAACTTTGGGGCGATATGAAGTGCTCTTTGGGGTGGTTTCGTTAGATTGATTGGGACAAGCTAAGGAAATTGTAGTGTCAACTTCATTTGAAGTTTCCACTCGACTCTTCTTTCGCTCTCCCCCTTTGGGTTGTGAACCTTCCCCTCTTTCTTTTTGTGATTTAGTTGATAGGTTTGACAAATTGCTTATGAACCTACGGTGAAAAGCGATGACAATCTCTTCCCACTGCATAGGTCTTGTTGCTTCCTTTAAGCGACGGGTGAACCACCATTTTGCTTCTCCCTTTAGTGATAAAGGAAAAAGTGTTTCTCTAATTTCATTTTGCGTGATTCCCTCCCTCATAAAGGTTTGACAAAGTTCGCAAAAGGTTTGAAGATGATGAGACGGGTTTTCGTTTGGTTTTCCACTAAATTGATTTCCCTCTATGAGAGCAATCAAAGTCAAATGGACCCTAAGGATCCCACTGGCGAGCTCAAAAACCCGGTACCTTGGATCTTCTCTAGTTAGCACCACTTTATCAACCTACAAGAAAAACACAAAAGAGAAAGTTAGAAATGAATTAGGTACGGTTGCACCTAAAAATGGTAGAAATAAAAACCAACAATTCATAAATAAACAAAACCGTGCTCCCCGGCAACGACGCCAAAATTTGATCGGTTCTGTCGCGGTCCCGAAACAAAAATAATTTACCCAGACTAAGCTAACAACATAAGGAATGTAATTAGGGAAGTAGGGTGTCGATCCTCAGGGAATACGTGTTACTTATGAATTGCTATGGATTGGTTTTCATTTAGAATCGAGTAGCTTGAGTTGTTTGTCTAAACTATTAACATGAAATAAAATGACAAATATGTAAATGACAAATATGTAAATGACAAATATGTAAATTGCAAAACAAAAAACCCAGAACAGAAGACTTACCCGATCGGGTTGTCACGTACCCGATCGGGGAAACCCTCTGATCTGAATATTAACAACTAAATTCTATCTAAAGACGATATTTAAATAACAATATTGAAAGTCTAACTAACTAAACTAATAAACAAGACAATAATAATAAAGTAAACTATCTAAGAACGAGAATAGAAAGACGATAAAATAAACTATCTAGATAACAATAAAATAAACTATCTAAGAATAGAAATAAAATGAAGATAAAGTAAACTAACTAAGCAACAATAAAATAAACTATCTAAAACGGTAAAGTAAACTAACTAATCAAGTTGATATAGTGAAAGAGAAATACATGTAAAACTAATTAAAAGTCTCATAGATACCAACATTAGAATTACTATCATTGTCTAGGCCTTGTAGCGGTATATTCCTTCCGGATTCGTACCGACCTTTTAGTGGGTCCTAACGTCCTTTCAGCATGGTTAAGTCACTAAACCCCTATTGGTAGTCCTAATTCTTATCCCAACTCTCGTTATAAAGATAGAAATGACTAATATAAACAATTGTTTATGGCCACTAAACATAGTTATAGAATTTGACACGACCAAAGGAAGAAACAATTAGATGGTTCAATTGGTAACTACTCTTCTTTTAATTCATTTAACTCGTAAATCATTTCAAATATTACAACTCTATTTATTTTATTTACACAATGATAATTTTACAATATTAGAATTAATCTAATTTATATGATTATGTGATTAAGTAGATTAGTAAGAAAAAGATGTATGAAGTTAGACTATGAAATATAAATACTAAAGTGATTGTGGTGATTATATTAACAATGATTCTAATGACAATTTTTAGGATTATATGATTAGGTAAATTATAATGTGACATGCTAAACAATATTTTGGTTTTAACTAGATTAATTTTAGATTGATTTCCTAATAATAACAATATTATGAAAATGATACTAGTGAGATTATAATTCATGATGATTAAAATTGCATAAGTAAATCAAGATTAGAGAATTACCGAATTGGAATATGAGTATATAAGAACGAAAGTAAGAACAAATATCCTATAACAAAAGCTAAGTAAACACTAGAGAAATACTAAGAAAACTATAAAAACTTGTAAGAAAGTGTGCTAAAAGATATGTAAAGATGATAATAGATGCTTGGATGCTTGGATGCTTGGATGATCATTGGCTTTTATAAGGCTGCATGGATGCTGATCCTTCGTGCAAATTCGTACCCTAGTCAAAGCATTAAACCACCCATTTAAGCTCGGATTGAAGAAGAGCCAAGTAACGTCTTCTTGCATAAATACCCGATCGGGTATTGAGCAATCCGATCGGGTTTTTGTGTAATTGGAATTTTCCGTCTTTTCATCTTAGGCACGGAATCCTATGCCTTAGTCTTTGGTCAATGCACTACGGAATTGGGCTTGGGCTGATCTTCTCTTGACTTGGGTTGAGGTTTCCTCTTAAAGTTCAAAGCCAAAATCCAAGTTGAGTCCATTCGAGGAAAGATGTAGCGGAATCGTAATCAAATCGTGAACTGGCTATCATCAATTCCTTAAAAACTCGTATCCTAGTGTCTTTGCTCCATAAAGTAGGAAAATATAGCAAAACCGCTTCATTTCCTATAAAACGAGTCAAAACACGCAAAACAACTAGAATAGCAATATTAGCCCGTTAATCACTTAACAAAGTGCATAAACCGTATAGAAATCGAGCTAAAACGGGGGATAAATCAGTACAAAATATCACTTATCACATACCGAGGTCGATGATGTCTCGGATGAATTAACTGAAGATGTACAGAGAAGTGTTCGATCGACTGAGAATACCATTCGATCGAAGGATTTTGTTAAGGATACTGCTCGATCGAGTGAAACCACTACTCGATCGAGTAGTACAGCTGAAGAAATTCCTCGATCGAGCACTAAACATACTCGATCGAGTAGCCCGGTGTTAGAAGATCTTCGATCGAGTAACCCTTCCATTCGATCGAAGGATGATGAGGAAGGAATCACCCGATCGAGTGAACAGAAGTCTCGATCGAGTGAATGTCAGACATCAGGCACGCAAATCGAGATTGTGTGCGATGAAGTACTTTCCCCTGCTGAGAAGGTACCGAGTAAAGAGAAAATTGGGGACCCGTTTCCGATGGTCAGAGTCCCATACCCAGGTCGTTTGCGTGATTTAAAGATGGAGAAACAGTTCAGCAAATTTGTAGACATGGTTAGAAACATTCAGGTAACTGTGCCTTTTGCCGAGCTAATCACTCAAGCACCTGCTTACGCCAAATTTATGAAAGATATTGTTACGCGTAAGAAGGCACTTGAGAATTTCGCTAATGTCGCTTTTATGGAAGAGTCCAGTAGTTTAATTCTGAATAAGTCTCCCCCCCAAATTAAAGGACCCAGGTAGTTTCTCTATTACTTGTATTATAGGAGATGTCGTGATAGATAAGGCACTATGTAATCTTGGAGCTAGTGTAAGTGTCATGCCTAATTCTATCTGTCGTAAGCTTAACATGGGTTGTCTTAAGACGACCAACATCACCCTGCAGATGGCCGATAGATCTGTTAGGAAACCCTTAGGTGTCGTAGAAGACGTGCCTGTTAAGGTGGGCAAGTTTTTTATTCCTGTTGACTTCATAGTCTTAGACATTGCTGAGGATACCCGTACCCAAATTATTTTGGGTCGGCCGTTTTTGTGTACAGCTGGGGCCATTATAGATGTTAAACACGGGCGTTTAACTCTAGCCGTAGGGGATGATACAATTTCGTTCAGTTTACCCGACACTTTATCTAGACCAATGATAGAGGATGCCTGCTTTGTAACACCCGTAAATGTACCCTATTTTTATAGTGAAAATATTTTACGGAAACTTTTCAGTGAATTTTAGTTTTAATCGTAAATTTAATTTTCCGAGTCGAATTTAGAATTTCCGAGTTCGTATTTGGAATTTCCGCGAGATTCCATGAGAATCCCGTCTTCAGGCGAGTTGTTGACTTTTTCCTTATACATATCATACTACCACTTATCCTATTTTTCATTCACACAAACACAAAACACTTACTTCTTCCTTAAGCAAACCAAAACCCTTGCCTCCATAATCTTTCCATTCTTTGAATCTTCATAGCTCACTCGTTTCTTGTCAAAATTCGCGTAAATTCGTCTTATTCTTCCCCTCTTAGCTTCCTCTATCCGTATTGGTAATAAAATTACCGTCTTTCTCGCTTTTTAAATTATCCGTCTTTCTCAAGGTGAAATATATTCATCTTTTATTACCTAATTGTAGGTGGAGACTACTAGGAAGGCTTAGTAATCGATTAAAGACGCGTAAAGGTAACACGATATCATTTACGTGTTTTACATGCTTATATGCTAGATATCGTATTAGAATACGATTAGTAAGTTTAGGGATCATGTTATGGATGATGATTGTTGTTTGATGATTGTTGTTGATGAATATTGATTGTTGATAGTTATTAGAAATGAATTATGAGAATTGGAAATGATAGGATTGAATTTATGTTGAAGGCTCACGGGTGAATTGGTAACACATCTCACGGTCGTGAAATACAAGTCACGGTCGTGACTTGTGCAGTTTCACTACACTGACCCCTTTTCGTAAAATGATCATATCTCCTTCGTTACTTGCTTTTTTTGGGCGTGTGACATCCCGTTGGAACCGTAAGAGGATAAGCTATCACCTCGACTTGGAAATTCTGTATTTGCATGTCTAGAAATCTAGTTATGACAGTTTGAAGTGAACCCTTGTTTTAGTTAGTTTCCAAACTTGTTGTTTTGGAGAGGTATCATGTATTGATTCATGTTTATCATATTTACATTTATATAATGCCATATTCTCATGTTTTGTGACGGTTTTTGATATGTCCCACTTTGAGTCGGTTTTTACAAATGTTACGGTTTGAGCACTATTTTGTCTTGTGCTTTGTACTCTCATTCCCTTGGCTACCTTCACCTTGTCGTAAGGCTGGATGTCGGAACGAGAGGTATTCCTACTCCTTAAATGCGATTGTTTAGTGGGCGTACGGACGAGTTGTTAATGGGATTTGAACGCTATGCCCTTGATCGACCCGGCCGCAAATGTTGTGTACCTTGCGTAGGTGGTGTGTTTTGCATGTACGTACCGCTGTTATGAGGCTTGAGCTCTTTCCCTTTTCTTCCCGCCTCTTTCTTGAAATTGTCCCGCATTGGGGGTACTCGGCGTCTATGATTGACCGAGTCTTGGATCGAACGTTTATCGCATGGCAAATCGAACACCACGTGTTATTCCGAGAGTCTGGCCAGTTAGACTAGGACCGTATTATTATCGTTGTGCTACCAGGAGGAAATTAGTCTACATATACGAAATGTAGCATCGTGTATGCGTTCAGGGAAATGCTTTATCCCGTGGATGTCTTTTAATCATACTTCCCATGTACACGGTGCTAGTGCGTTTCATTTACCGTGAGAGATGTCGTCTTTGTGTCGTCGTCTTTGAATGGGTGATTTCATGATATTATTCATGGTCATTGCATGAATGCGTGAATGGATGATAATATGTTGGATTTATTGTGATCATCGCATGACTTGGCTTGGTTTGTTTGTCGAGTCTCAATCTTATAAAACTTATACCGCTAACGGTGAGATGCAAGCCCTAGTGAGCGTATTCGGTTGCTTAAGAGTGTCTTTCCTGAGTCTTTGAATAACATGATGGATTCGGATTTGTATTCCATATGCTCTTATAATTATTTATCGAATTGCCTATCTATCCTTATTGTATCTCACATGTATATCTATATGTATGCATGCTCTACTTTTGTATTTCCTTCTATGTACGTTTAATGTGATATGGCTGGGAGAACCCAGAGTTACTCCCCACTGATTGTGGCGTTCATTTTTTTCATGGATGAACAGGTTGCTTGCTTGGATGGCTTTTTGCTTGACTATTTTGGGTTCGGGTGTGAGCTAGCGGGCGTTGTCCCTGGAAGTTTTCACCTCTAGACGATTTTAGCTAGTATTGCTAAACACTTGTTCTTTGTTAACATTTTGTGAGACTCCGTCTCTTTGTTATATTCTGCACTTAGTTCGTAATATTTTGACACTCCTCGTTTTATCTATCTTGCATGTATAAAAGTTTTTAAAACTTCATATTTCCGCATATTATTTCACATGCTTGTATGTTTTATATTTCCGCATTCGCGAGGGTTGTCACAGTTGGTATCAGAGCTTTTATCGCTCCCGACGCACACATGTGAACCCTAAACTTAAACTACTTGACCTTGAAATAATAAATGAGAGATGGGTAGACTTAAGGACCTAAGGTGGTAGTCTTTGGTTTACTTGATGTTTGTTAGGTTCTAACTTGTTTGTTGATTGTGTTGAGTGATGTTATGTTTGTTTGTATCTACCGTCTTAAGGTGGATCATTGTGTTACCTAGAAGAAGTATCCTCTACCAAAGATTTGAAGAATTGTCAAGCCTAATTGAAGTGTATTTCTTTCTTATCTTTGATTTCTCTCGTTCTTAATGTATCATGCTATTTTCCTTCTGTCTAAGTGCTTCTTTCTCTTCTCTTCCAATTTGTTTGCCTCTTGGAAATTACTTTTGATAGTTTCCTCCCCCTTGCCATTAGTATCCTTACCTTCCTCTTGCAACATTTTTATGGATGTCATACCCATTTGTTTGTGGTATATTATACTTGGTCGGAAGAACTTTGAATTTTGTGGAATATTAGTGATTGTTAGAATGAATTGTGATTTGAGGAAAATGGTGTAGATCTAAATTCACGCTATATTGATGATTGGTTGTAACTCAATAAGAAAGGTAGTAAGATAAGTTTGATGATTTTACATGCTTGATGCTTGCCATGCACTA
>JAIUZE010016715.1:0-60797 GCA_022085475.1 Heliosperma pusillum
AGACGGGATTTTCATGGAATCTCGCAGAAATTCCAAATACGAACTCGGAAATTCTAAATTCGACTCGGAACGTAAAATTCTAAATTAAAACTTAAATTTGCTGAAAATATTTCGTAAAATATTTCTACTAGAAAAATAGGGTACATTTCCGGGTGTTACAGTGTACTACACTCCTTGGGGAAAATCAAGGCATATGTGCAGTTTAGGGTAAACTACAATATGCAAAACATGAAAACCTCTCTTCATGGGTTGCACAAGATGCTTGTGCAAGCGGAGAGAGACATGGAGCTAAATGTTAGCACCTCCAAGGATGTACTCAATATCAATAGCAAGAGTAAGGGGAAGTTCAAAAGGGGTGGTAGTAAGGGGAAGAAGCCCTCCACCTACAAAGGCAAGGGAAAAGCTATTAAGAATAGCGTACTCAAGCCCAACCAAGGTGCCTCAACCGAGGACATGTGCCATTATTGTAGTGGCATAGGGAATTGGAAGAGGAATTGTACCAAATATCTACGAGATATCAAAGCTGGAAAGATTGTTTCAGTTGGTAAATAATTATCCTTATCGATTATGTTATGATCTCAACTTTGGTATATAGATACGAGTTGTGATTCTTACCCTTATTATTGTAATTAGCGCATCCTAGCAAGGATAAAAGCAACGACAAGCAAGCCTAAGAAGGCTCTTCAAGGGAAGCTAAGGTAGCCACCCATGGTTGAAGACCTAAAGAAGCTTGGCCTCGAGATTGCCTCCCCTTTTGATTGTATTGTGATTGTTAAGAACATTTTATTTCCTTGTTGGACATGGAAGTTTTTAATTGTCAAGAACAAATTGTTGTAATTGAATATTTAGTGACTTGGTTTTCAACCCAAGTCACTCGATTTGTTGAAACTTTTTGTTCTAAAAACTTGTCATTATACACCACTTGCACTAATAACATAAATTGTATCGACTCAAATTGATCACATTAGTATTTTGATGATTGGATCATTGTAATAAGTTCAAAAGCTAAGAATTCGATTCTCACTTTGAAATATCAATTGTTAAGTCAAATTGAGTTATTGAACTCAAAGTAGGGAATCTACCAAACCAATTGTCCACACCACTTATAAAGATAGTAAATGACATGAATATGAGTTCACCTCTATAGCTTATAGAACTAGTCTATCTCGAAGCTAAGATTCGATGTCTTTACGATAAAGTCTTTAGTAGATCACTTAAGGTCATGTTGTGATACTTCTACCCCCTCACGAGTATGAGTTCAAAATTGTTTGTGGCTCATAAGGCTATCTTTAAAGAAAATAGTTGTATTTTTCTAAAGATAGAGTGGGAGAAAATAAGCCACAACGTAAAACTAGATAAGAACTAGTGACGAGACCAAAAGAAAATGTTCATGAAATAATAAGATTATGATCTATAAAGTGGAAGTACCTAGAAATTTTAAAATTCGATTTTTTAGCGTAAGAGACTTATGAAACTAAATGGAATCTATGCAAAGAAATGATGTATTTGAAGTTGTCCAATGATAAATCATTCTATATACATAAAGATGTTTTATTTGGAGGTGTCCAATTATAGTTGCATGGATAGACATGAAAATGTCTGCAAAAGCTAAGTTAATGCGTAACTATGCTTAGATCCATATCATAAGTGAAATACCCCATAGTAGGTGTGTACAAGATACACAACAAAACCACATGTCCAAATAGAGATTTGGAATAGGATGTTTACATGACACAAGCCTAAGGTATTTACCAAGAGGTTATGATTTTTCTATTATAAGATATAAGAAGAGTTTCACTCGAATTGTCGAAAAGTCATATATAGACATGAAGTTCAGTGGGAGTTAAAGTCATGTAAAGACATGAAGTGCAGTGGGATCACTATGAAAGGGTCATAGTCATCCACTGAACCTAAGAGTTGTTGATCACATGAGTACTAATGTTTCCGCCATTAGGTCTATCATGTATGCCACTACATGCACGTACCTATATGAATTGTATGATGGGAGCATGACAAGCCTATAACAAATCAATCCACATGAGCGTCATTGGATAGCCTACAAGAACATCCATAGGGTTCTCAAGGAGAACTAGAGATTCATTCTTATGTATGGTAGAGAAAATTTGGATATGTGGTAAAGGTTACACAAACCCAAATTTCCAAACTTTAAGGATTTATCGAAATCCTAGGCGTACTTTTGTTATACAAGAAGCGAATAACTAAAAGGATGATTGAAGATTCAATCATTATAAATTCTACAAATAGAGACCTAGTACATTATGATTAGGATAAGGTGGCTTATAAGGAGCTAATGGTAGATCCTTTCACCTAAATACCTATCAGTTATCATGATAACGAGTGGGAGCATCTTTCAGGTTAAAGGGACCAACACTAGATAGAGATCTAGACATGTACGTAGATGAATTCATGTTATTAGGAACAACGTTGGATGGAATGAAAAGGCAATTCACAAGGTTGGAATAAATGAATATATGGTATATTCACTACCCAAGCCTTTATTGCATTTAACAAGATCGTCATGAATTGTCATGGACGAAATAAACTTTAGATTATATGATATGAAGCAATAATATTGTGTTGATTGTTCATATATGATAATCACATTTATCGTTTGAGTTTCTAAAACTCGTTTTGTGCTTTGTTATATCCAAATGGGTTGTAGAGACAATTTTGAACCCCATTAAAGTGGATTGTATTAACATAGCATTGGCCCGTAGTTGCTTATATGAGGTGACGTCTCCAAGTGACTAAAGTGTGATGCGATTGATGGAAAGTTCAAGTGCCATAGGGTCATAAGGGAGGACCAGTCGATCACATAGACAGACTGTAAGGAACAATCGGTTGGGCAGTGACCGCTTATCGAGTTCTGACAACTCTTGTAGCCTGGTCGTGGCAAGAGCTACTATAGTATTCTTTTTTAGTCAATTCTTCGACTAAACACTATTCGCCTAAGGTGGCACAGTTTCAGAGTGACTTTGATTTATGCTCTACGACCTTCGTAACTGGGGTCAAATAGGCACCTTTTGGGTCATGTAGAGTTGTGGCTATGCAAAGGGAATGGTGCGATAGGAATTTTCCACCCTTGTCAGGGTTGTTTTAAAATCTCAAGGCCACTCGAGGAGGAATAATCTGAAAATGCGTGGTCACGCTCCGAAGGTATCTATAGTAGATAATTCCGGTCAGACAGTTACTCTCCAGATCGAGGAAACCACTCTTGATATGATCAAATGCAAGTACGACCTGCAAGACACCTTGCATTGAGTGGAAGATTGTAATAGGACAAGAGAATTGGTGACGCACACTTGTCTCGGACAAGTGAAAGATTGTTGGAGTAAATGTCCTCAACAATAGTGCGATCACATAATTAAATCTCAATAATAAGAATACAAAGGGATGATGAATATTATAGTCAACATAAATCGGTAACGATTAGCTCAATAGAGTTTGACGTTACTGTCGTATGACGGTGTTGATCGGTTGATCCCTTGAGGTCACACCTAAAGGACAATCCCCTAATCATATCCATTAATTAATTGTATAGCGATACAGATTAATTAATCCCTTAAATTGAAGTGAGTTTATATTGTAAGTGAGAATAATATCTTATTGTAATATGATTAAATAAGATTCATTTTAGTAATTTAATTGTTATATTACTAAGAATGCATTATGTTTATGAAACATTTGAGATAAGTAAAATTGGTTGTTTATGATTACAAATTGTTGTAGATTATATTAACCATATATGAGATGACCTATTTTATTTACATGTAATTATAAAATGTGACTTAAAATGTTAAGTCTAATTTATTTGTTATGAAATTGCATTTAAATTGGTGAAATGCACATTTATAAGCAAAGATTACATGTTACATGTCACATGTCACATATGTGACAAATGACAAATTGCAAAAATAAAATGGACACCCATTTTAGTGGGGTGCATCGGTTTTATGTGGTGTTTTAGAGAGATTAGTTTTTGTGTATTAATCTAATTGAGAATTAGATGTAATCATGCACTAGACTTATTCTTACACACTACCTATTTACATTGTTAAGAACAATTGAAAGTGACCACACACCCCATAATAGAGGCATGTGGCTGGTGCTAGTGCAAAGGAAAAGAGGACAAGTTTCCTCGTATTTATACCACACTCCATCTCATTTTTCATATCTGCAAAATTCTCTACATCTCTCTACATTCTTACAATAAAAAGAAAGCTTAAGAAACCTCACATTTCTAGTGTTCATTTTATTAATAATATTACTAAATGTAGTAATTAGATTATTACTCCGTAGTTATTTTAAGGGAACTACTATATTATACTAGTGTAGTATCTTAATATTGTGACAACCCTCGCGAATGCGGAAATAAAACATAACAAGCATGTGATTTATATAGCAGAAAATACGGTGTTTTTAAAACTTTTTACATGCTAAGATAAAAATACGAGGAATGTCAAATAAATACAAACTAAAATTGAATATACTACAAAGAGACGAAGTCTCTCAAAATGTTATCAAATATCAAAGTTGTTTTGCATCTAGCTAATAAACGTCTAGGGGTGATTCGTCAAGACCAACGCCCGCTAGCTCACACCCGAACCCAAAATACAACAAGCAAAATCCATCCAAGCAAGTAACCTGTTCATCCATGAATAACATGAATGCCACAGTCAGTGAGGAGTAACTCCGGGTTCTCCTAGCCATATCACAAATAACATACTTAAACGGAAATACGAAAGTAGAAACATGCATATATAAATATACATGTGAAATAC
The DNA here is from genome assembly GCA_022085475.1 of Heliosperma pusillum. NCBI lineage: Eukaryota > Viridiplantae > Streptophyta > Magnoliopsida > Caryophyllales > Caryophyllaceae > Heliosperma > Heliosperma pusillum. Next base: position 4,803 of record JAIUZE010016715.1, read on the forward strand.
GAGAAGGATAAATAGTCAATTCAATATATTTAAAGATATCGGCGCACCATAACCATCATATTATAGATAGACTCGGGGAAGACACTCTTAGGCAACCATACACTCACTAGGGCTTGCATCTCACCGTTAGAGGCATAAGCATGATAAGATTGAGACTCAACAAACAAACCATGCCAAGTCATCCAAAGATCACAAATAATCAATCATATAATCATCCATCCAAACGTACGGATACAATGACAAACATCTCTCACGGTAAATGACACGCACTAGCACCATGTACATTGTCGTTATGATTAAAATCGCATCCACGGGATAAACATTTCCCTGAACGCATACACGATTCATCATTTTGTATATGTAGACACAATTCCTCCTGGTAGGACGACGATATAAATATCCGATCCTAGTCTAAACCTGGCAAGACTCTCGAAATAACATTTTCTGATTCAACATGCGATAAACGTTTCGCATCCAAGACTCGGTCAACTAAATAGAAGCCCAGTACCCCAAATTCGGTCAACCTTCACGAAAGAGGCGGAAAGGGCACAAGCATCATAAACAAGCGGTACGATACATGCAATGACACCACCTCGCAAATATACAATATTTGACGGCCGGGTCGATCAACCCAAAGCGTTCGCCTCCCAACAACGTCGTCATATGCCCACTAACACATACAATTAAGCAGTAAGGATACACTCCTCGTTCCGACATTCCAGCCTTACGAACAAAGAGGTAGCCGATGAATGAGAGTACAAAGCACTTAACAATTAGTGCTCAAACCGTAACATGTGTAAAACCGAGTCAAAGTGGGATATATGGAAAACCGTCACAAAACATGCGATACAAGCGAATGGAATATCATATATTCTAAACATTAATATTTAAAGTCATTACGTAAATTTATACGATAAACGAACCATGCGAACTATTATAAATGAAAACATAAGAAAGAAAAGTAAAGAGAAAGTCAGCGTGTGCCAGCCGGTGAAGGGGACCGGCTGCCGGCTACCCGGCTGGCACCAATGTATCATTTGAAAACCAACTAAAATACAGCGTGTCCCAGCCGGTCAAAGGAACCGGCTGCCGGCTACCCGGCTGGGACCAATGTCACTTGAGAAAATGAAGGAGTAATTGATATGTATCTCAGCCGGTCGGCCAGCTAAGACCTAAAGCATAACAGTTTTTCACGTAAACAACAATTTCACATCAGCCACTTCCCAGCCGCTCAGCTGACCGGTGGCCGGTCGGCTGGCTGGGACCAAATATGCACGAAAATCATCAAACTTAAGTAAGGCTTATCCATGTTCATCAACACATATCAACTATCATCAACTAACATTAACAATTATCAACAAACGATAATCATCATCAACAAACGCAAGTTCTATGAATACTAATCCTATTCAAAATACGATTACTAACATAAAAAACACATAAAAACACGTAATGATATCGAGTAACCCTTCACCGTTACCTTTTTGCGTCTTCAATCCTCGTCGAGGTCCTCCTCTACTAAGTTGAGGTCTTCAATCCTCTTCTTTGTCGAGGTCTTGAAGGTCACCACCTACAATTAGACAACAAAAGATGAATATAATTCACCTTTGAGAAAGACGGATAATTTGAAACGTGAGAAAGACGGTAATTTTATTACCAATTAAGATAGAGGACGATGAGAGGGAAAGATTAAGACGGAAATTAGCGAATTTGAGTACGTAATGAAGGTGTAGCGTCGATATTGAGCTTGATCAAATATGGAGTTTAATGTTTTGGTGGTTACTTGGTGAGGAAGGAGGAATAAGTGGAAATGAGGAAGTTAGGGTTTGAGGGAGAGTATAAGGATTAAGTGGAAAAATCATGGGAAAAAGTCCATAAACGCCTTAAGACGTAACTCACTCGAAATCTCGCGTAAAGTCCGAAAACGAACTCGGAAATTCTAAATTAGACACGGGAAATTTAATTCTAGACTAAAACTAAATTTCGCTGAAAAGTATCCGTATAATATTTTTACTATAAAAATAGGGTACATTTGCGGGTGTTACAATCACCCCACCTTTTTAAAAAGTTTCGCCCTTGAAACTTGAGCGAAAGAAAGATACCTTAATCGAATAGGCTTGGATATTTAATACGCATAGAAGCTTCCGTTTCCCACGTCTCTTCTTCAACATTGGCACATCTCCACAAGATTTTCACTAAAGGCACCACTTTACTTCTCAACTTTTTATCCTTGCGATCTAGAATGCGGATCGACTTCTCTTCAAAGGACAGATACGGTTCAAGCTCGGGCATTTCCGCTTGAAAGACATGGCTTGGATCACTAATGTACTTTCTCAATTGAGAAACATGGAAGACATCATGAACTTTATTCAAATTCGGGGGCAAGTCCAACGTGCAAGCTACGGCACCAATTCTTTTCACAATAGCAAAGGGTCTAATGTATTTCGGGCTCAATTTACCCTTTACACCAAACCTTTTAACACTCTTCATCGGAGATACTTTCAATAATACTTTATCTCAAACTTCAAATTCCAACGGTCTTCTTCGGACATCGGCATAATATTTTTGTCGGTCTTGAGCGGCTTTCATTCTATCACGAATGACCTTCACATGATCAATTGTTTCAACAAGAACATCGGGACCTAAGTCAAGAACATCACTCAATTGATCCTAACAAATAAGACTTCGACATTTTCTTCCATAGAGAGCTTCATAAGGAGCCATCTTGATCGAGGCATGATAACTATTGTTGTAAGAAAACTCCACCAACGGTAGACTCTTTTCCCAACTAGATTGGAAGTCGACTGCACAAGCCCTAAGCAAGTCTTCTAAAGTCTGGATAGTCCTCTCAGTCTGACCATCGGTAGCGGCATGAAACGCGGTACTCATCAACAATTTACTACCTATGGCTTCTTCTAAGGCCTTCCAAAATCTCGAACAAAACCTTGGATATCGGTCGGATATGATCTCCTTGGGAACACCATGATATCTAACGATCTCATCAACATAGACTTTCGCTAGTCGATCTAAACTCCAAGTCTCTTTGATCGGAATGAATCTAGCACTCTTGGTCAAACGATCAACAATAACCCAAACGACATCTTTACTTCCAACGGTCCTTGGCAAAGCCATGAAAAAATCCATAGAAATAGATTCCCACTTCCATAGTGGAATATCCAATGGTTGTAGCAATCCACTGGGCCTCTTGTGTTCGATTTTCACTTGTTGTCAAGTAAGACATCTTCCAACATAAGACACAACATCGCCTTTTAAATTCGGCCACCAAAATTGTAGCTTCAAGTCTTTATACATCTTATCACCTCCGGGGTGGATAGAATAAGGAGAAAGGTGAGCTTCATCAAGAACTCGCTTTCTCAAGTCAAGAGCATTGGGCACAAACAAACGGTCATGAAATCGAAGGACACCTTTATCATCAATCTTGAAGTCTTTAGCTTTTCCTTCTAGAAGCTTGGCTTGAATAGACTTGTAGGTAGGATCATCAACTTGGCTTTCGCGGATCTCGCGGAGAAAAACGGGTTCGGCAACCATAGCACCAACATAATCAAATCCACGTTCCACGAATTCCAACTTCAACTTTCGAAACTCGGCACAAAGATCATCGGGTAATACCCACATAGCATTCAATGCATGAGAAGATTTTCTACTAAGAGCAACGGCAACAACATTAGCCTTCCCTTCATGGTATAAATACTCAAAATCATAATCATTCACCAATTCCAACCATCTTCTTTGTCTCATATTCAACTCCTTTTGAGTAAATATGTACTTCAAACTTTTGTGATCGGTGAATATACGACAATGAACACCAATAAGATAGTGTCTCCACACTTTCAAGGCATGGACAACGGCGGCTAATTCCAAATCATGAGTAGGGTAGTTCACTTCATGAACTCTCAACTGTCTCGAGGCATAAGCAACCACCTTCCTACTTTGCATAAGTACACAACCCAATCCCATCTTGGAAGCATCACAATAGACATCAAAGTCTACACCATCTTCAGGTACAGTCAACACCTGGGCGGTAGTTAACCTTTTCTTTAACTCTTGAAAAGCGGCTTCACAAGCTTCATTCCATACGAACTTGGTTTCCTTCTTTAACAATTGAGTCATCGGTCTAGCAAGCTTTGAGAAATATTTGACAAATCTACGGTAGTAACCAGCTAAACCAAGAAAACTTTGGACTTCTCTAACATCGGTCGGACTCTTCCAATCAACAACGGCCTCAATTTTAGAAGGGTCTACCATCACACCTTCTTTAGAAATTACATGCCCAAGAAAGGACACCTTAGGTAACCAAAATTCACACTTGGAGAATTTGGCAAACCACTTTTGACGGCAAAGAACATCCAAAATAGTCCTTAGATGAATATCATGCTCTTCTTCGGTCTTGGAGAAAATAAGGATGTCGTCAATGAACACCACAACACACTTATCAAGATACTCACTGAATGTGCGGTTCATTTGATCAATAAAAATAGCGGGAGCATTAGTCAATCCGAATGGCATCACCTTGAACTCAAAGTGACCGTATCTTGTACAAAAAGCGGTCTTCGGTATATCGACATCACGAACGCGAATTTGGTGATATCCGGATCTCAAATCAATCTTGGAAAAAGTAGAAGCACCCTTTAGTTGATCGAACAAATCTTCAATTCTTGGCAAAGGATACCTATTCTTGATTGTAATTCGGTTCAACTCACGGTAATCAATACAAAACCTCATAGAACCATCTTTCTTCTTCACAAAGAGAACGGGAGCACCCCAAGGCGAGGCACTTGGTCGAATGAAACCTTTTTCAATCATATCATCAAGTTTCTTCCTTAACGCTTTCAATTCGGTTGGAGCCATACGGTAAGGAGCTTTAGCTATGGGTCCGGATCCAGGTACAAGATCAATGGAAAACTCAACATCACGCTCGGGAGGAATCCCGGGAAAGTCTTCGGGGAATACATCAACAAATTCACGAACTATAGGTACATCTTCAATATTCGGTAAGGAGGTAGTTGAAGAAGTCACAATACACAAGAATGCTTGGTGACCCTTTCTCACCATACTCATCAACTTCATTGCGGAAATCAAAGACACACCCATTCGGGAATGAGATCCCTTATAGGTTATTCTAACTCCTAAAGGACTCTTTAAATAAATCTTTTGATCTCTACACTCAAATATAGCATGGTATAACGCTAACCAATCAATACCTAGAATTACATCGAAATCTCCTAAAGGAAACTTAAGAAGATTAGCGTGAAAGACAGTACCCGCAATATAAATAGGAACATTTGGGTAAAGAGTAGAATAAGAGATAATTTCTTCGGATGGTAAGGATATGGAAGTATCCTCACTAGAAGTAGGCTCGATAGATAACTTATCCACATAAGTTGAAGACACAAAGGACATAGAAGCACCAGTATCAAATAGAATAAGACACGGTTGTTCTAAGATTGAGAACATACCCGTAATTATCTCTGGATAAGCATCGGCTTCGGCTCGGCTTAGAACAAAGATAGATCACTTAGTTTTGGCAAATGGAGGGGGCATCTTCCAATCGGGGCAATCATCATAACGGTGACCCGTCTTTTGGCAAAAGAAGCAAACATAAGGTCGTTTGTAACATGCTACACCAGGGTGGTGTGGTTGTCTACAACGGTTACAAAAGCGAGCTTGAGCTTGAGCTTGAGGGGGAGCATAAGGCCTATGAGCCACGTTAGAAGTAGCTCGAGGAATGAAAGGAGCGGGAGCTCTTGTATTTGTATTTGGAGGAGGATTGAATCTCCTTTGGTTGGCATATGAATTTGAAGACGAAGGAGTAAACGACCTTTTTCCATAGAAATTTGGCCTAGGAGTGAAGGAAGAAGAGGGCCTCTTCATCATAGCTTCATCCTTGATAGCCCTCATAGAGTTCTCGGCCCATAGTGCATCATCATACAATTCTCCAAAGGAGGTAGACTTTCTCCTCACTTTGCTTTGGAGTAAGGCACTAAGCTTGTTGCGGTAGTAGAAAGCTCGGTCTTCATCATCCTTGATGAGCCTCGGTGCGAAATGAGCAAGATTGTTGAATTGTGTGGTGAAGTCTTAAGCCGTCAAGTCACCTTGCTTGAAATCAATGAATTCCTTTAGCCTTTGTTGCTTGAGCTCCTTAGGATAAAATCGGCCTTCAACAAGAGCCTTGAAACAAGCCCAATTGAAATCGGCTTCAAGAGTAGCGGTGGCACTAGTAATCGCCCACCAATTATCGGCTTCCCTTACAAGGAAGTGCTTAGCGATCCTCACCTTGTCCTCTTCACGGACTTGGTACAAGTCGAATTGCTTTTCCATCTCCCGAAACCACTCCGAAAGCTTGGTAGGGTCCGGTTCTCCACCATACGGCACGATCTTGCTTCTAGCAATTTGGCTAGCCACCCAAGCATAACCTCCTTGGTGATTGTCTTCTCTACGAGGAGGGACTTGCTCGGCATGAGCATTAGCTGCATCTTGTTGATTCTTCAACACTTGCGTAAGAGCTTCTAGCATAACATTCTCTACTAGTCAAGGTCTAACCATCTTCATAAGAAACAAAAACAAAACAAGTTAATCCTAACACTTAGCATAAACAAATAGACTACCAAGTAAAGTCCTTAATTTCTACCCATCTCTCATTTATAATTTCAAGGTCAAGTAGTTTATGTTTAGGGTTCACGTGTGTGCGTCGGGAGCGTTAAAGCTCTGATACCAATTGTGACAACCCTCGCGAATGCGAAAATAAAACATAACAAGCCTGTGATTTATATAGCAGAAAATACGGTGTTTTTAAAACTTTTTACATGCTAAGATAAAAATACGAGGAATGTCAAAAAAAATACAAACTAAAATAGAATATACTCCAAAGAGACGAAGTCTCTCAAAATGTTATCAAATATCAAAGTTGTTTAACATCTAGCTAATAAACGTCTAGGGGTGATTCGTCAAGACCAAAGCCCGCTAGCTCACACCCGAACCCAAAATACAACAAGCAAAATCCATCCAAGTAAGCAACCTGTTCATCCATGAAAAACATGAATGCCACAGTCAGTGGGGAGTAACTCCGGGTTCTCCCAGCCATATCACAAATAACATAATTAAACGGAAATACGAAAGTAGAAGCATGCATATATAAATATACATGTGAAATACGAGAAGGATAAATAGGTAATTCAATGTATATAAAGATATCGGTGCATGAAGTACAAAACCGTAACCATCATATTATAGATAGACTCGGGGAAGACACTCTTAGGCAACCATACACTCACTAGGGCTTGCATCTCACCGTTAGCGGCATAAGCTTGATAAGATTGAGACTCGACAAACAAACCATGCCAAGTCATCCAAAGATCACAAATAATCAATCATATAATCATCCATCCAAACGTACGAATACGTTGACAAAAATCTCTCACGGTAAATGACACGCACTAGCACCATGTACATTGTCGTTATGATTAAAATCGCATCCACGGGATAAACATTTCCCTGAACGCATACACGATTCATCATTTCGTATATGTAGACACAATTCCTCCTGGTAGGACGACGATATAAATATCCGATCCTAGTCTAAACCTGGCCAGACTCTCGAAATAATATTTTCCGATTCAACATGCGATAAACGTTTCGCATCCAAGACTCGGTCAACTAAATAGACGCCCAGTACCCCAAATTCGGTCAACCTTCACGAAAGAGGCGGAAAGGGCACAAGCATCATAAACAAGCGGTACGCTACATGCAATGACACCACCTCGCAAGTATACAACATTTGACGGCCGGGTCGATCAACGCAAAGCGTTTGCCTCCCAACAACGTCGTCATATGCCCACTAACACATGCAATTAAGCAGTAAGGATACACTCCTCGTTCCGACATTCCAGCCTTACGAACGAAGAGGTAGCCGAGGAATGAGAGTACAAAGCACTTAACAATTAGTGCTCAAACCGTAACATGTGTAAAACCGACTCAAAGTGGGATATATGAAAAACCGTCACAAAACATGTGATACAAGCGAATGGAATATCATATATTCTAAACATTAATATTTAAAGTCATTACGTAAATTTATTCGATAAACGAACCATGCGAACTATTATAAATGAAAACATAAGAAAGAAAAGTAAAGAGAAAGTCAGCGTGTGCCAGCCGGTCAAGGGGACCGGCTGCCGGCTACCCGGCTGGCACCAATGTTGTTGGAGTAAGTGTCCTCCACAATAGTGCATTTATATAATAAATCACATTTGGAATATACGTGGCATGATTAGTATATTTTAATGCTCCACGTTAGTTGATTAACGTAAATCGGTAACGCTCTGCTGACTAGAGTTTGACGTTATTGTCGTATGACGGCGGTAATCAACTGATCCCTTTAGGTCACACCTATAGGATGAGACCCAAATAGAATACTAGTTATTTGTATACGATACAGTTTAATTAGAGCATTACATATATTTGATATGTACGTTTAGTTACGTGAATTGTTTATTGGAAAGTGAGTTAGGAACTCATTCCACTTAAGTTTATTAGTCAATTATACGATAAACTGACTGAATAAATTTTACGTCTTATTTTAATACGATTAAATAAGATTTAATTTAGTGATTAATCGTTAATTCATTAAATTAGTTGAGGTTATGCATATATTTTGAGGTAGAGGTAATTAGTTAATTATATTTACAAAGAGTTGTAAAATAAATTAACTGGGCATTTTGGGACCCATTATATATTGATATAATGGTATAATATCACTTAATTGTTAAGTATACATTATTTATTAATTTGAGTCATATAATTGTTATATGATCAAATTAACACTTAATTATACTAGTTAATTAAGCATATGGTTAATTAGTATTTGTGGGACAAATATCAAAAATTAAAATGGTCCATATTGGACACAAGTGACCGGTTGTGTACACATAAAAGACAATGATAATTGTCTTGAGTGACTTGCACATAAACACACTTGATAATGACATATCCTACAAGCTTTAATCATTGATTTAACTCTACACTCAAGCTATCTTGCATGTGAATAAAATAAACAAAATTGAGGTCAATTGTAGCTCAAGTGGACCGGCCATTTTGGCCTTCAAATAGAACAAGAGTTGTTCATTTTTCTACCACTTCATTTTTGTGTTTTATTCTAACTTCTCTTATTTACTCAACTTCTCTCTAAAACTTACATGCAAACTAATATTCTCTACATATTACTAGTGTAGTAATACAATAATATTAGTAGTTTTTGTCTTACTTATTATCTAGTTAATAATAAGTTAAGATTATTTGGGTTTAGTCTTGGGTGCAACAAGAAGGAGACCTTCTACTTTGGAGGTTGTTTTATGGAGGATCATCCATTAATTTCATGCTCAAGAACAATAAGAAGGAGTTCTTATTGTGCCCATATTGAACCGAAATTCCCATAGTAAGGATATTTTCGTCTTATCTTTTCTTTTATGCTTTTATATTTGCATGCATGATAACTAGATTCTAAATCATTAAGTTAATGTAATTTAATGAACTAATTAGAGGAGTCTAATTAGAGGTATAGGACTTTCAAATGTATCATTTGAAAACCAACTAAAATACAGTGTGTCCCAGCCGGTCAAAGGCACCGGCTGCTGGCTACCCGGCTGGGACCAATGTCACTTGAGAAAATGAAGGAGTAATTGAGATATATCTCAGCCGGTCGGCCAGCTGAGACCTAAAGCATAACAGTTTTTCACGTAAACAATAATTTCACATCAGCCACTTCTCAGCCGCTCAGCTGACCGGCGGCCGGTCGGCCGGCTGGGACCAAATATGCACGAAAATCATCAAACTTCACTAAGGCTCATCCATATTTATCAACACATATCAACTATCATCAACTAACATTAACAATTATCAACAAACGATAATCATCATCAACAAACGCAAGTTCTATGAATACTAATCCTATTCCAAATACGATTACTAACATAAAAAACACATTAAAACACGTAATTATGTCGAGTAACCCTTCACCGTTACCTTTTTGCGTCTTCAATCCTCGTCGAGGTCCTCCTCTACTAAGTTGAGGTCTGCAATCCTCTTCTTTGTCGAGGTCTTGAAGGTCACCACCTACAATTAGACAACAAAAGATGAATATAATTCACCTTTGAGAAAGACGGATAATTTGAAACGTGAGAAAGATGGTAATTTTATTATCAATTAAGATAGAGGACGATGAGAGGGAAAGATTAAGACGGAAATTAGCGAATTTGAGTACGTAATGAAGGTGTAGCGTCGATATTGAGCTTGATCAAATATGGAGTTTAGGGTTTTGGTGGTTACTTGGTGAGGAAGGAGGAGTAAGTGGAAATGAGGGAGTTAGGGTTTGAGGGAGAGTATAAGGAGTAAGTGGAAAAATCATGAAAAAAAGCCCATAAACGCCTTAAGACGTAACTCACTCGAAATCTCGCGTAAAGTCTGAAAATGAACCTGGAAATTCTAAATTAGACACGGGAAATTTAATTCTAGACTAAAACTAAATTTCGCTGAAAAGTATCCGTATAATATTTTTACTATAAAAATATAGTACATTTGCGGGTGTTACAAATATAGTGATTAAATGGGTAGTCTTGGGTGCTACTAATTGGAGAGTTTCTAATTTGAAACTTGGTAGATCATCCTCATATTAGTAGCTCAAGAACAATATTTGAAAGGAGTTCAAATATTGTGCCCATATTTTCATAATCAATGTAAGGAAATTGTTTCTTCTTATTCTTTTGTTATGCATGCATAAGGTCCTAATAGTTTAAGAGTAAACTATTAATAAATTGATATTAGAGATGTCTAATATCGAGTTTAAGAAACTTACAACAAGGCGCCACTACCAATCCCCAAAACCAGGCCTAGACGCGGTGGCAATTCGTTCCAAGCTAGAACGAAGTGCTGCATCAAAACGAAGATGGACAGACCCAAAGACTATCAGAGAACAAGTACGGAAAGTAAACTAGAGCTTAGAAATACCAGTACATGCTCTGAGCAGAAGCAACTCACATTGCGGGTCCTCAATCCTAGTAACCAAATCCATAAGTTTGACGGTCTTAGTCACTCTCTTTACCACAAGCTCATTGCCAAAACTAGGGCAAGTACTGACAGGCCCACCCAAAACCGAGACACCACGCAAAGGCCGAGCAATAGAAGGAGGGAAAACACCAGGAAGTCGAATCCAAAGATCCTCAGTAGGCCAAAAAACCTCAGTCTTAGCGACATTAAGATGAAGACCAACTGCGGACCTTCCACCATAATCAAATCCAAAACCTTCCCCACCTCCAAAGTATCCCCAACAATAATGTCATCATCTAAGTACCAATCTTGCAAACTCAAATCAAAAGACTCTCGTATCTTGCACACCAAGGGATGCAAAACCAAAGCGAAAAGCAAGGGGCCCAAAGGATCACCTTGATGGACTTCCTGACAAGACCACAAGCAATATTCCCCGTAATAAAGACGAGCAGGACTAAAGTAACAAAACTCCACCTAACGGGAAAGAATCGAGCAACGACGGCGAACTTCTAGAAGCATGGTTACAGGATTAACAAGGTTGAAAGTATTCTGGAAATCAACAAGCAACATAGAAAGCCTCACATCCCCACCACGAGCCTCAATGAACCAATTTAAGGCATGCAAGACAGTCTCTCCTCCACCTAACACCCCAACCCCAAACTGAAAACCAGCAAAATAAGAACACAAAGGAGGACCAACCAAACAAGCACCAACCTTAGAAACAAGACGTCTCCAGATGGTACCAACAACAATAGGCCGAACACCACCACCCGGTTTAACAAGCGGCGTGAGCGGAGCGCTTGCAATGTGCTCACCAAGAGCTAGTGGACATCTGCCCTCGAGAAAAAGATTCACCACCCAAGTAATAGAAGCAATCAGATCATCAGAGATGGCCACAACAGCGCCACTCAAACAGTCCATAAGTGTTGGGAATGAAACTCATCCCTCCCACAAGAAGTGACACGCCGGAAACTACGAATCATATCCAAAACTACTGCCGAAGAGGCAACAAGAGAATGATGACCCACAGGCAAATGAGGCAATGAAGGAGATGGGGCGACATGGTGCTTCTGTCGCAAAGCCCTAAGAGTGGCATCAGAGTAAGGGGCGACGCTAGAGGAAGAAAGCACCCGAACAGTAGCAGTATAGTGGCCATCACAAATCTTCCGCCGACATTGGCGGAGGTTTAGCTCACTCAAATCAAGATCCTCCTCCACTTGAAACGAGGGAGGAACCTTATCTAAACACTCCCGCAAAAGCTGCAAACCACCTCTAGGCATCCCCCAAGCATGAATAGCCTTGGTAATACTCTCATCTTGCCGCTGTCGCCTAACAAAAGTCCTACACTCAAGATTACTCCTAGGGCCCAAGGTCTTGAGCAGACAAATAGGCCACACAGGCATACGAACCCAACAGGAGAAGGTCACCAGGAGAGTCAGCCACATTATCCAAAACTCCCTTTAAAACCCGAGCAAACCCAAGACGACACTTAGGAGGAATAGATTTCACGGTGCAAAGGCCCAAAGATAATGAACGATCCAACGAAGATATAGACCATTGAACAAGCTCAACCCCATCATCGGATGAAAGAAACGAAGGAGACGGAGCCGGAGCCGGAGGCGTTGGGATACCATAAATGATAAAGTTAACGATGTTGTCAACACAATCCGGAGGCGCAACAATATCCCCCCGATTATGCCGACACCTAGAGCGAAAGGTATGTGTTTTAAGACACTTCCCACACAATCAAATCCCCATCCGCTTCAAAGTGATCTCGGCATTAGAGAAAACAGTCATACTATCAGTAAGAGTTTGACGTGTAAGCCCCATAGCCCCATCAATACAATGTCGAACCTGAAAATGCTTTTGCCAGGCGGCCTATGTAAGGCCCCTACCACAACCATCCAGACACTCATGAATACACGAAAAAGGACAATAGAACCGTACTAAAATAGGCATGAAGAAGAAAAAGGTAACAAAAAAATAAAACCTAAAAAGAAAACCACAAACTCAAATCCATGGCCACGCCACACGCACAAATAGGCCGACGAACGGCGACACCGCGAACGGCGGAAAAGACCTGTTCCAAAGAGCTCAAGCCGTCACCCAGCCAACTAGAAGCAGGCCATGATACAGCCGGCAACCACCAGACGGAAGCAACCACCGCAAAGGAAACCTAAGCCGAAACCGACGCGCCGTAAATGATACTATATCTTCCGTGCTACTGGACACCGGAGACGGCGAAACACCCACTCACACACACTTGGAGAGGAGCATCAGAATCCGGCAAGCGAAATACCAGCAACGCCCGACGAGGCACGACACAGACAAAAGCCCTCCCTTCTCACGCTTGTACAAACCCTATAACAACAGCCACGGCCGAACAATGTCAGCCAAGACTGACCGCCGCCCTCAGGAGACAATCTGACAGACTTGGTGGTGGTGGCAGAGTCGCACAAACGCGCGTAATCCCCTCCCTCTCTCTCCTTCTTTAAACGCAAACCACCAACTACCCCACCCACCACAGCCGACGACGTGAGGTCTGGATGGCCTGGTTGGATGGTGGTGGTCGGAGTGGCAACAACGCCGGCCGCAGAACGAGCAAGCAGCCGCACGAAAAACCCTACTCCCTCTCTCTCCCTCTCTGAACGCTCTTTTTAATGTTATTCATTAATATTTATTATTATTATTATTATTATTATTATTATTATTATTATTATTATTATTATTATTATTATTATTATTATTATTATTATTATTATTATTATTATTATTATTATTATTATTATTATTCTTATTATTATTATTATTATTATTTATTATTATTATTATTATTTTATTTTATTTTTATTATTTTGATTATTGTTTGGTATAAATGGTATTGCAAATTTAGAACCATGCTGTTAATTGTACTGGATTTTTGCAAATGAAAAGAAGTAAACAAACGTGGGTTAGGTAAATTTGGTGCTAAAAAAAATCACATCTAAAGTTTGGCTTTCCTTTGAACGTGTTGTTGTGAATGGTATTAATAAGGTTAGATGTAAGAATTGTGGTAAATTGCTTTCTAACAATGGTGGTAATGGGGTTTGTCACCTTCGTAAGCATGCAGAAAAGGCTTGTCCAATAAGACCATTCTAAAATGGTCAAAAGAAGTTAAAAACTATAATGGAAAATGATGGGACTACCATTTTGGAACTCAAAGAAAAATATGAGTTTGAACAAGAGTTGTCAAGGGATAAGTTGGTTACCATGATTGTGGTGCATGAGTACTCTTTATCAATGGTTGACCATTTTGGTTTTAGAGATTTTGTTAACTCTTAAACTTCCATTCAAGATGATTTCTAGGAACACCTTACGGAGTAATATCTTGAGTACTTATGAAGATGAAAAAGTTTCACTTAAGAGGTCGTTGGAGTATAATGATAGTAGAATTGCAGTTACTACAGATATGTGGACCGTTACAATCAAAAGAAAGGTTATATGGATGTGACTTCACATTTTATTGACCAAAATTGGGTGTTGAGAAACCAAACTTTAAGACTATGTTTTGTTCCATGTCCACACACTAAAGGTGTTATTGCTAAGGTCTTGATGCATTGGTTGCCTCAATATTGTTTAGAGAGAAAACTTTCTTCTATTGTGGTTGATAATTGTACAACAAATGATGCAATTATGAAAATTCTTCTTAAACAATTTGAGAAAAAAGTGTCTTATCTTGGAAGGTAGCTTCTTGCACTTAAGGTGCAGTGCCCACATCTTAAACTTTATTGTCAAAGATGGATTAGATGTGATTGAATCGGGAAACTTGAAGGTGAGAAATGGTGTGTCTTTTTGGATGTTTACTCCTAAAAAAATTGAAAATTTTGAGGAGTCTTGTAGGTTTTTTTGGTGATAATCACACAAAGAGATTGGTCCTTGATTGTAAGATAAGGTGGAATTCAACTTTTTATATGCTTGAATCGGCTTTGTCTTATAAAAATGTATTTGTTAGGCTTAAACGTCTAAACAAAAACATGATGTTCGATATTCCTTCAGAAAATGATTAGAAAATGGCTAAGATAATTTGTGAGAAGTTGGAAATATTTAACATAACTACAAAAGTGTTTTCCGGGATGAATTATCCTACCTCAAACTTGTTTTTTCGCAAGGCTTGTGAAATTAAGCTTGCTTTGATGGATTTGTTAGGAGCTGATATTGAGACTGTGCAATATATGGCTAAAAATATGATTGAGAAGTTTGATAAATATTGGGAACTTCTTCACGGTCTTTTGGCCACGCCTCTATCTTAGATCTAAGGAATAAGATGGATTGTGTTGAATACTATTTTAAGAGACTTTATGGTAGTAGATGTTAGAGAAAAATTGTGAAGGTGAGAGGCTTGTTGGATGATCTTGTTGTGGAGTATAAACAAAAAGGTGAAGGGAGCAAGACTCAAGAAAAAAAATGCATAAAGGAAATGGGAAAAGAATGCATCACTTTCTCATGGTGAAAGTCAAGAAGATGGATATGCTAACATGAAAAAGACTAAGAAGAGAAAGGTGTTTGTAAAGTGCAAGCTAGACCATTAATTGGAGGATGACACAATTGAAGAGGACCCAACATTTGACATTCTTAGTTAGTGGAAATGTGATGTAAGGTATTCTACATTGCGAAAAATAGTAGAGGATATTCTTGTCATTCCCGTTTCTAGTGTTGCTTCGGAAAGTACTTTTAGTATGGGAGGAAGGGTAGTCAGTGCCTATCGTTCAAGGCTACATGCTACTACCATAGAAGCTTTAATGTGCTTGCAAAATTGGAAGATGAAGAGTCTTAAAGGTAACATCAAATGTTATGCTTTCAGCATTATTCTCTTGGTTAATGACCTCTTTAATGTGATTATGAAATTTTTTTGAATGCCTTTTTTTAAGGTGAATTGAAAGGTATTAGTGCTTGTTCAACCATCAATGAGGATTCTGATCTTGAAGGAGATGCTATTGACATTATTGCCACAGTAATAATTCACATCTCAATTAATAGCTAACAACTATAGTTTCACTATAAATTTTGTTTTTATATGCTCATATTTTCCATTATTGTTTGATTTAGGATGTTGATGACATTCTTGAGGAGGGCATGGAAGATGAATTAGTAGAAGAGGGTTCAATCCTTCAATGGTAAATCAAGGAGACTAGGAATCCAGTCTTACAGGAAAAGTTTGTTGGAGAATTTTTTATTGTGAGACTTAGAAGTTAGAACTTAGAACTGATTGTTATTTTGTAATTTAAAAACTTTGTTTTTAAGTTGTAAGACTTTTGTACAAATTTTTTTGGCTTGTTTTGGACTACTCAACAATCAACATGCTATGCTTGGGAGTTTTTTTGGGTGTACTGTTAAACATTGTTAAACATTAGTACAATACCTCTTACAGGCTTACAGAGTTACAACTTACAGGTACGTTTGTAATTTTTTGCTAAAAAGTTAAGGATCTGGATCCTACCCGGATCCGTAGGATCTGAATATGGATCTAATATTTTTAGACCTTAAGGATCTGGGTCGGATCTGGATCCACCATGGTAAAACGGATATGGATCTGGATTCTATAAGATTCGGTCCACATCCTATCCGTTGTCATCCCTAATTGTGACATATACTTGCGAATAGTTGATTAGTGGCCATAATTGACTTAGTTGAGTTGGTAAACCGCGGCCTAAGATCAAAAGCCTGGTCAGGGTTAAAGTTGTCACAAACATTAGAATGCCCTAATAAGTTGTGAGAACCCGTTAGAAGCATTCTAGGGAGATTACCGATCCGAGAGGACCTTATCACTAACCTTTAGATCGATAATTAAGACTGAACTATTATCCTACCTTTGATTCCTAATTTTCTATGGTGAATCGATAATCCTAATCCCTTCTCCTTATTGTTAGACACATTTCTACTCCCTTTCTACTTTATTTTATTATCATTAGTTTGATTAAACAAACAATCAACCACTCATTTGTTACTTAGACAGACTTTAATTAGCAAATAGATTTTGATAGTCTCCCTGTGAATACGATCCCGACTTCCCTAGATATATTACTTAGAGAGCGGCTGACTATTTTTGATAGGTTGCGATAGCCTCATCAGTGCCATCAACAAGCGCTCTGTCAAACACATCACCGTCACACGCATCACAATCATTGTACCTACCGCAGTAGGTCACCCAACGTATTCAGGCCATACACCATGCGCGCACCTCTTCCATGACGGGATCAGCACGAGAAGCGACCCCAGAGACAATGATCCCACCACTGCTCTGGTAAGCACACAATATCCAAACACCCTTCAAACTCTATAATAACCACAACGCATACATATCATAACATAACATCAATTAATCATATACATGAGAGCTAAGTAGGGAAAACCTACCTTTTAGCAATCCAAGCATACAAAGCAATGACAATGACAATCCTCCTTGAAACCATCACCTACACAATATGATAATTGATATAGTGTCATTTCACCCTACATTTTTACCTCTTTTTGTCTCGTTTTGCTTGCCTTTAACGCTCCCTAAGAGCGTTTCTACGTGTTTTACCTTCTTCTAGCATATTTCTCGCTTTTATCGTGTTTTTGTAGGTAAACCGTCAATTGAGGCGATTTCTACCTAGTTTTGATCAACAAAGAAGAAGGTGAATCATTCGGAGGACCCACGGCATACCTTGAAGGCCCCACATACCCTTGGGGGGCCCTACTCGATGCGCCAAAGCCCTCCCGAGTCAAGGCAAGCGAAACCGGGAAGGAAGCAACAAAGTCAAGCGAAGGAAGAAGGGAAATGAGCATCTCACGGGCGTGAAAGGCATTTCACGGTCGTGAGATGCCTATCCAAGAAGTTGGATTTTCGTGCATTTGAGCTCACGGCCGTGAAACCCATTTCACGGTCATGAAAGCTCAGTCACGAACGTGAAACATGCTTCACGGTCGTGACTTGTTCGTGAAAGAAGACCTTGCTCTGCCAATTCCCTCACGACCGTGACTTGCAGTTTCACGGTCGTGAAACCCATTTCACGGTTGTGACTTTGCCAATCCACAAAGCTTCTCGAGGCCCATCTTTCCTTCATTTTGTAAACCTATATATAGACCCTCTCATGTAATTAAAGGGCACGAAACCCTAGATCCAAAACCCTCATAGAATTAGTGTTTAATCTTGTATTAATCTTCTATAATTAAGCAAATTAGTCGGTTAATTAGTAAATTCGACTTGGTTTAGTGTATGAACTTGGGTTATATTCAAAGATTTGTGACGAAATCTTGGTATTGATATCAAAGTTCTCATCTTTCTCCAAGTGGGTATCATTTCTCTACTTAATCTTGCCTTTAATTAAGTTTTCATTTCAATTATTGTTATCTACTTATTGTTAATTAGAAAATGTTTAATTTTGTTGTTGATTTCCTTTTGCAATCTTTGGTAAATGTTGAATTTCCCTTGAGTATGATTGAGTAGTGATTAATCTAGGATTAGTGGGGGATAATGGGTTTTAATGAGGGTTAATCTATGTTTGTTGGGTTGATTTGTTGATTAATTGTCTTTCTTCCAACTTTCGCATACCATATGTTTGAGGAAATGCTTGCTTGACAAACTTGCATGATTCATGTTTATCATACATTTCCGTAAGATCGATAGCCTCGGAATATGTTAGGATTTGCATATAGTTGATATATTGACCGTGTGTACGCGAGAGCTAGCTTGGTTCTGTATATGGGAGGGATTGTAAGAACGAGAGTCTCAATCCACCGCGCCCAAGTTTGACTACCCATTAACAATGAACCCGACTCACTAGAACCCAAATTACCCATTTGAACCCACCGATCCTAGACCTTCCTTTTATCGATTCTTATTTGATTATCTTTCTCGTCTTAGACTCCTTTCGTCATTTTTAATTGTTTTTAATTGTTGTTATCTTCAATTAGTCAACAAACCCAAACCCATAATTACTTTGTGACTTGCAAGAGACTCTAGTAGACTTTTAAATCACTTCTAAATAACAACCGTCCCTGAGATCGACATTCTTACTTCACAACTAATTCCTACATCAAAATGGCGCCGTTGACGGGGAAGGTGTATGTTTAATTTGATTGTTTTTAGTTTGCTTTAGTTTTTTGCGTCTTGTCTTGAGAAACCTAGTTTCTCGAGGCATTCTCACCGTTTACATTTAGTTTTCTTGTATGCCCAGGCGAGCTCCCCCAAAGGATCAACCTCCAATCGATCCCGAGATCGAAAGGACCTTTAGGAGACTTCGCAAAGTCTTCAAAACCGCAAGTAGAAGCTCTTCTTCAAATCTGATTACCACAACGGAGGAGCCTCTACCTTCAATTCAAGAAAGGGAAATCCGGGAAAGTAACGAGGTAGAAATTGAGCATCCAAGTGTAGAGAATTGGGAGGATTTTGTGCCGATTGCGGAATTTGTGAATCCTTTTGGAATCCCACCAACCATCCCACAAACCATCCAACCACCCACTCTCCTAAGAATGCCTAAATTCTCATCTCACTCCATTCCCACGGAAGATACTCTTCCAAACACCACACTCGTACCACAAAATCTAACCGGAAATTTCATTGCTAAAACCGCTTTTATCCAATTGGTGGAGAGGAACCAATTTGGAGGTATGCCAAGTGAAGACCCTCATCTACACATGGAGACTATTTGTGATTATTGTGATGCCGTTTCTCAAACGGGAGTGACTCAAGACCAAATCCGATGGGTCTTGTTTCCTTTCTCTCTTATTGGAGCGGCAAAACAATGGTTGAAGAGTCTTGACAAGGTTGCTCTAGGTATTGACTCATGGAAGAAGCTAGCTCTAGCTTTTTATCAAAAGTTCTATCCACCGGAAAAGACAAATATGTTGAGAGCTAAGATAACGGGTTTCAAGCAAAGGGATGAAGAGTCACTCTATGAAGCTTGGAACCGATTCAAGGAGATCATTCGTTCTTACCCTCACCATGGTTTGAATGAGTGGTTCTTGGTACAACAATTTTGAAAGTGACTTTATGAGGATGCTAGAGGAATTTTGAACATGGGATCAAATGAAAGGTTCACGGAAGTAGATGATGCTCAAACTTGGGCAAGAATAGAGGAGATGGCGGCCCATAACTCACAATTTAGTAGGCCAAGGAAAACTCCTAGGGGAAAGCATGAGGTGAGCTCCGTCACCCAAATGGGAGCCGACTTTGGAGCTCAACTTAACTCTTATATGGAAGCAATGAACCTCAAAATGGACCAACAAACGGCTCTATTCCAACAAGCTCAAAGCTCATTAACTCAACCACCTATGCAACAAGTGAATGCTATGGTTATGTCACCAAGCTTACCTCAAGGGGTTTGTGAATGTTGTGGAACATTTGGGCATGATCCTCAAGAATGTAGAGGATCCGTGGAACAAGTGAATGCCTTTCAATCTTATAGGCAAGGAACCCCCTACTCTAACTTCTATAATGAGAACACAAAGAATCACCCAAATCTCTCATACAAAAGCCAAAATGTTCAAAACCCTCAACCACAACCATATGTTGCCCCACCCATGAGAAACAATCAACAAAACTTTCAAAGACAACAAAACCAACCTTCCTACAATCAACCACAATACAACCAAAATCAATACAACCCACCACCACAAAATCAACCTCTCATGCAACCACAAGTTGGGGAACCAAACTTGGACATTCACAAAGCGATTCTCCAATTGCAAAAAGATAACCAAGCCAAAGATATTATCATCAATAACATCCTTGCCCACAATAAAATGCTTGAAACTCAAGTGACCCAAATAGCCTCGGGGAGTTCCTCTAGGGGAAAGGGTCAATTACCTCCTCAAGGTAACCCACCTAGAAATGAAACCGCCAATGCCATACATTTGAGGTCTGGAAAGAGTTATGAGGGACCAAGCATGCCAATTGAAGATGATAATGGTGAGGAAGACAAAGTGGAAGATGATGGGCCAATTGAAAATGAGGTTGTTGAATTGAATGATAAGGAGGAAGAGTGATCTTCAAGTGAGCAAGTTGTTGTTGAAAAGAATGATGATGTGATGTGACAACCCTCGCGAATGCGGAAAAATAAAACATACAAGCATGTGAATTATATAGCGGAAATAAGAAGTTTTTAAAACTTTTATACATGCAAGAAAAAGTAAACGAGGAGTGTCAAATATTACAAACTAAAGTGTGAAATACAACAAAGAGATGAAGTCTCTCAAAATGTTATAAATGTCAAAGTGTTTAGCAAACTAGCTAATAAACGTCTAGAGGTGTTTCATCCAGGGACAACGCCCGCTAGCTCACACCCGAACCCAAAATATCATAGCAAAAAGCCATCCAAGCAAGCAACCTGTTCATCCATGAAAAACATGAACGCCACAGTCAGTGGGGAGTAACTTCGGGTTCTCCCAGCTGATATACATGTGAGATACGATAAGGATAGATAGGCAATTCAATATATATTGATAAGAGCATAAGAGGTACAAATCCGAACCCATCATGTTATACAAAGACTCGGGGAAGACACTCTTAGGCAACCGAATACGCTCACTAGGGCTTACATCTCACCGTTAGCGGTATAAGTTTGATAAGATTGAGACTCGACAAACAAACCATGCCAAACCATTCAATGATCAATCATATAATCATTCATGTAATTATCCATCCAAACACACCGACACAATGACGACATCTCTCACGGTAAATGAAACGCACTAGCATCATGTACATGGCAAGTATGATTAACAGGCATCCACGGGATAAGACGTTTCCCTGAACTCATACACGATGCTACATTTCGTATATGTAGACTAATTTCCTTCTGGTAGGACGACGATAATAATACGGTCCTAGTCTAAACCTGGCCAGACTCTCGGAATAAATCATGTTCCGATTCGACACGCGATGACGTTTCGCATCCAAGACTCGGTCTTACAAAAATAAACGCCGAGTACCCCAAATTCGGTAGATCAATTCACGAAAGAGGCGTAAAAGAGCTCAAGCCTCATAACAAGCGGTACGCTACATGCAAATAACACCACCTCGCAAGTACACAATATTTGACGGCCGGGTCGATCAACGCAATGCGTTCAACTCCCAACAACGTCGTCGTATGCCCACTAACACATGCATTTAAAGCAGTAGGATACCTCCCTCGTTCCGACATTCCAAGCCTTACGAACGTGGAGGTAGCCAAGGGAATGAGAGTACAGCCAAGACAAAATAGTGCTCAAACCGTATCATTTGTAAAAACCGACTCAAAGTGGGAACATACCAAAAACCGTCACAAAACATGAGAATATGGCAATTATATAAGTTAAATATGATAAAATGATCAATACATGATACATAAGCATTAGAACAAGTTTATGAAGCATAATGAATAAAAACATAGATCACCTCTCCAAAACAACGTTGTTTGGAAACCAACGAAAACAAGGGTCCACTTCAAACGGTCATAACTAGAGTTCTAGACATGAAATGCAGAAATTCTAATGGAGGTGATAGCTTATCCTCTTACGGTTCCAACGGTATGTCACAAGCCAAAACAAGCAAGTAACGAAGGAGATATGATCATTCTACGAAAAAGGGTCAGTGCAGTGAAACTGCACAAGTCACGACCGTGACTTGTATTTCACGACCGTGAGATGTGTTACCAATTAACCCCCGTGAGCCTTCAACATAAATTCAATCCTATCATTTCCAATTCTCATAATCCATTTCTAATAACTATCAACAATCAATATTCATCATCAACAATCATCAAATAACAACAATCATCATCCATAACATGATTCCTAAACTTACTAATCGTATTCTAATACGATTTCTAGCATATAAGCATGTAAAACACGTAAATGATATCGAGTAACCCTTCATCGTTACCTCTTCGCGTCTTTAAACGGTTTCTAAACCTTCCTAGTTTCCACCTACATACAATTAGATAATAAAAAGATGAATATCATTCACCTTGAGAAAGACGGATAATTTAAAAAGCGAGAAAGACGGTAATTTTATTACCAATACGGATAGAGGAAGCTAAGAGGGGAAGAATAAGACAAACTTACGCGAATTTGAGCAACAAACGAACGAGCTATGAAGATTCTAAGCTTGGATGATTATGGAGGCTAGGTTTTGATGGGTTTTCTTAAGGAAGAAGGAAGCTTGAGTTGTGTAAGAAAAATAGGTTAAAGAGGTAGTATGAGATATTTAAGTGGAAAAGTCAATAAAAGTCAAAGACGGCTCAAGACGGGTTTCTCATCGAATCTCGCGGAAATTCCAAATACGAACTCGGAAATTCTAAATTCGACTCGGAAAATTAAATTTACGATTAAAACTAAATTTCACTGAAAAGTAACCGTAAAATATTTTCTCTATAAAAATAGGGTACATTTACGGGTGTTAGATGTGATAACAACGAACAAGAAGGTTGAGGAGCCTATTGTGATAAGGCTACCTTTTCCTTCTAGACAAGCCAAAACAAAACTTGACAAGCAATTAGGCAAGTTCAAGAAAATTTTCAAGAACTTGGAGGTCTCCATTCCTTTCACCGACCTCATCACTCAAATCCCCGCCTATGCAAAATTTATGAAGGACATCCTTACAAGGAAGAAGTCATTGAGTGGAGTTGAAACCGTGGCATTCACCGGTGAATGTAGTGCATTTCTACAAAACCCAACCCCTCCAAAATTGAAGGATCCGGGTAGTTTCTCCATCCCATGCACCATAGGCAACATAACAATTGACAAGGCCTTGTGTGATTTGGGAGCTAATGTGAGTGTGACATTTGTGAGAAACTTGGCATGGGGGAACTTAAATGCAGAAACATCACACTTCAAATGGCGGATCGATCTACAAAGCAACCTTTGGGTGTGTTGGAGGATGTCCCGGTTCGAATTTGGAAATTTTTCATTCCGGTGGACTTCATTGTCCTTGATATGGTGGAGGATTCTCAAATTCCCATTATTCTCGGGAGGCCATTCTTGCACACCGCCGGAGCGGTGATTGATGTGAAACACGGGAGGCTAACCCTTGAGGTGGGAGATGAACAAATTACTTTCAACTTGCAAAATGCCATGAAAGCTCCAAATCTTGGAGAAGCATGTTATTTCATTGACATCATTGATGCCTTCGTTGAAGAAGTTACACCTAGCTTCTTTATGAGGGACCCTTTGGAGGCTATCTTGACTTTGGAGCCAAGGGATATCATGGAGGAGCTACATGGGTTTGAGTTTGACTTACTTGAAGCAACTTTGGAAGGAGAGGAGCTTGATGAACAACAACTCTTAAGACTTGAGTCTATCATCCAAACCTCTTGTGCGGTAGATATTGCGGTAGAGGTACAAGCTCCCTCTCTTAAACCCCTTTCTTCTAACTTAGTGTATGCTTATCTTGATGAGTCAAAGTGCAAACCCGTGATTGTAAATGCTAACCTTGATGATGATCAATTGAATGCATTGTTGTGTGTGTTGAGAAAACATGAGAGAGCTATTGGCTATAGCTTGGATGATTTGAAGGGGGTTAGCCCCGAATTGTGTATGTATAGAATCCACATGCATGATGACCATGAGCCAAGAAGGCAACCCCAAATAAGACTAAACCCCACCTTGCAAGAGGTTGTCAAAGGTGAAGTCATGAAGCTACTTGATGCCGGGATCATCTACCCAATCTCTTACTCCGATTGGGTTAGCCCCGTGCAAGTGGTGCCAAAGAAAGGTGGCACCACGGTAGTGAAGAATGATAAAGATGAACTAGTGCCCACTAGGTTAGTGACGGGATGGAGAATGTGCATAGACTATAGGCGGTTGAATGCCTCAACCAGAAAGGATCATTTCCCCCTTCCTTTCATTGATCAACTCTTAGAAAGACTTGCCTCAAACAAGTATTTTTGCTATTTAGATGGATACTCGGGATTTTTCCAAATCCCAATTGACCCGATTGACCAATCTAAGACCACATTCACATGCCCTTATAGCACTTTTGCCTATAGGAGAATGCCCTTCGGCCTTTGCAATGCCCCGGCTACATTCCAACGATGCTTGATGAGCATTTTTTCCGATTACATTGAATCTATCATGGAAGTTTTTATGGATGATTTTAGTGTATATGGGAAAGACTTTGATTTGTGCTTGCATAATTTGTCCTTGGTGTTGCAAAAATGTGAAGAAGTGAGTCTTGTTTTGAATTGGGAGAAATGCCACTTCATGGTAAATGAAGGGGTAGTTCTTGGTCATCTCATTTCGGAAAAGGGTATCCAAGATAGAGCAAAGGTGGAAGTGATTGAGCAATTACCCCCACCTTCAAATCTCAAAGGGGTGAGAAGCTTCCTTGGTCATGCCGGCTTTTATCGCCGGTTCATCAAGGACTTCTCCAAAATTGCTAAACCACTTACACAACTTCTCCTCAAGGATACCCCTTTCCATTTTACTAATGAGTGTGTTGAGGCATTTGCTAGGATAAAGGAAGCTCTTATTTTGGCTCCGGTCATGCAATCCCCGGATTGGGAATTGTCATTTGAGGTTATGTGCGACGCAAGCGATTATGCCGTTGGCGCGGTTCTTGGCGAACGGAAGGATAAAGCTTTGCATGCCATCTACTATTCTAGCAAAACCCTTGATGAAGCACAAGTTAACTATGCAACAACGGAAAAAGAGCTTCTTGCCATTGTTTTTGCTCTTGATAAATTCCGTTCATATTTGATTGGCTCCAAAGTCATTGTTTATATGGACCATGCCGCACTCAAATATTTGCTTGCCAAGAAAGAAGCTAAGCCCCGCCTCATTAGATGGATCCTACTCTTACAAGAATTCGATTTGGAGATAAGAGATAAGAAGGGTGCGGAAAATGCGGTGGCGGACCACTAGTCCCGGCTATGCTATGATGGAAGTAAAGATGACATGCCTATCAATGAATCATTCCCGGATGATTTTCTCTTTGCAATTAATGAAACAATCCAAAATCAAGCACCTTGGTTTGCGGACTTTGCCAACTACATTGTGGGTGGTTTTCTTCCACCGGGCATCAACCACAATCAAAAGAAGAGGTTTTTGTTTGAAGCTAAGAGATATTTTTGGGATGATCCCTTATTGTTCAAGGAGTGTGGTGATGGGATGTATATAAAATGTGTTCCACAATGGGAGTATGAAGAAATCATGAAAGGATGTCACTCCTCTCCTTATGGAGGGCACCATGGGGCAAGCAAGACAGTTGCTAAAATACTTCAATCCGGGTTCTTTTGGCCCTCTATGTTCCATGATGTTAAGTACTTTGTCCAATGTTGCGATGCTTGTCAACGCACCGGCAACATTTCTTGGAGGAATGAGATGCCCCAAAGGGGGATTCTTGAGGTGGAAGTGTTTGATGTGTGGGGAATAGACTATCAAGGCCCCTTTATTTCTTCAAGAGGGAATAGGTACATTCTTGTGGCCGTAGACTACGTGTCCAAATGGGTTGAGGCGGTGGCTTCCCCTACCAACGATGCCAAAGTTGTCATCAATTTCCCCCGGTTTGGAGTACCTAGAGCTCTAATAAGTGATGGAGGAAAGCACTTTCATTAAAAACGACTTGACTCACTACTTCTTAAATATGGTGTTCATCACCGTACCGGTTTGGGGTATCATCCCCAAACAAGTGGGCAAGTCGAAATCTCCAACAAAGAAATCAAATCTATCCTTGAAAAAGTGGTCTCAAAGCACCGTAAAGATTGGAGTTCAAAGTTCGACGACACATTATGGGCATATAGGACGGCATTCAAAACTCCTATTAGAATGTCGCCTTATAAGTTGGTGTATTGCAAGTCTTGCCATTTGCCCATAGAGCTCGAATACAAGGCATATTGGGCGATCAAAGAACTAAATCTTGATGCAAAACTGAGCGGTGACAAGAGATTACTCCAATTACAAGAGCTTGAGGAGTTCCGCCTCAAATCTTATGAAAATGCCCAATCTTACAAGGAGAAGACCAAACTCATTCACGACAAGAAGATTCTCAAAAGGGATCTCCAATGTGGAGACAAGGTTCTTCTTTTCAACTCAAGGTACAAGCTATTTCCCGGGAAGCTCAAATCCCGGTCGTCGGGACCATTCTTGATCACCGAGGTAGGGACTTATGGGGATTTCGAGTTGGCAAGCAAAGATGGCCAAAGATTCAAAGTGAATGGACAACAAATCAAGCTCTGCAAGGAAGGTTCTCTCATCGGGGTAGTCGAGGCTTTGTACCTCAAGCCGACTACTCTTCATTAATTCTTGAACAAGAACGGGTTTTGTGAAGTCCCCAAAGAATCACAAATTTGTATATATTTCTAACTCATTTTACTAATGCTTCGTAGATATTAGTTTGCATGGAAATTGATTAAATTGACGATAATGAGGTCGAATTTTTGTTTGGTCAATTGAATCATTAATTAAATCAATTTCCCATTACTTAGTTAATTTCGTAATTTTTAGTGCAATTTTTGTCAATGAGAGTATGAGGGAGGGATTTAATGTGGTGTGTGATGGTTTTGTAAGATGAAATGAAGGAAACGTGGCGGAATGCTAATGAAGAAGCGAGAAATCGAACAAGAGTGAAGAAATTGGTGCAAAAGGGTCGAATTAACCAAGTGACGGTCGTGAAAGAGGCTTCACGCGCGTGAAATGTGAAGCAAGGAAAAAGGAAATCACGAATATTTCGTTTCACGATTATGAAAACCATCTCACGGTCGTGAAACCAATTTCACGGTCGTGAAACCAGTTTCACAGTCGTGAAACTATGACAAAGAATGTCGTAGCTTTGCTAAAACAACTCACGGTCGTGACTTAAAGTTTCACGGTCGTGAAACTCAAGTCACGGTCGTGACTTCAGTTTCACGGTCGTGAAATCAAACGGGCCGTGATTCTTCTTTCTTTTCTTATCTTCTTTCTTATCTTTTCCTCATCTTCTTCATTCCAAACACAAACACACATCATAATCCTTATCTGACTAAAAATCACAAAACTCCCTCAAAACAACACCAAATCGTCTCAAATCTTCCCCAAATCGTCACAAAACGTCTTCTTCTTCAATTATAAACACATAAATAACCATTCTTTAGCCTTACAAACACCAAAAAACTCAAAAAATCGATTTTCAACCCTAGGTTTTGAAAAATCCGAATTTGGGGATCTCTTTTTTGGGTTAGTTTTTTAGCTTTCTACTTCAATAGAAAGTAGTTTTGGGGCCAATTGAAGGTTTTTCAAGTGTTTTTAATCGTTTTTAGAAACTATTTAGCAAATGTTTTTGGGTGAAAAGCTTGTGTTAGAACATAAATGGTAGGACAAGGGAAGGGGAAGGCGGCGGCATCAAGGACTACAAAGAGAAGGAGAGAAAGCGGGTCCAACAACCCGAACCCGGACGAAGATTTGGAAATCGAGCAACTTCCGGGTTTTCCGGAAGTCGTCTTTGAGACGAATGCTCACAGACAAGCCTTTGCAGCGATTCAAGGGTTGGAGATGGAGCCTACCGTTTTTCTGTGCCACGACGTCACACGTCGTCTCGGCTTGACGAAACATATGCAGAATTTTTTCGCGGTCTCAGGTATGGCTACTTTATACTCTATGCATGAGC
Organism: Heliosperma pusillum; assembly: GCA_022085475.1. NCBI lineage: Eukaryota > Viridiplantae > Streptophyta > Magnoliopsida > Caryophyllales > Caryophyllaceae > Heliosperma > Heliosperma pusillum. The sequence goes on from JAIUZE010016715.1 coordinate 33,442, forward strand.
TCTCCTACCGGAGTCTCACGCTAGAATTTTTGAGTAGTTTGAATAGTTGTGTAAATGCTGCGAATAGACCGTGTTTTTGTTTCCGTCTTGCCAACACTTCGCGTGTCGTCCTCATGGATGAATTTGCTGCCATATTGGGGTTAGATTTCCCTTCTAGAAGGGATTCTGTAGAGCCAAAAGGATATGATTTGAGCCCGCTTTGGATGGCCTTGACCGGGAAGGTTTTGGCCGATTTCCGTAGGAATTCGGCCCTCTTAATTCACCACCCTGTGCCCCGTTTTTGGCACAGGTTAGTGTCAGGTACCTTTCTGGAGTGTAAACTACTAAGGCTTACAAGTTTTTATGGATGCCAGACTAGGTTCACTTAGACTGACAACAACTCAAATAGAAATGGAGGCTGTTTTAGAGAGAGTGACTTATATCAACTGAAATTCAAAGGATATGACTTAGAGAAGCTCCCCTACAGCATAGCACAAGAGAAGGGACTCAAAGACTAGTTTAGAGATAGTTTTCAAGTGTTACAGCAAAGCACAAACACCCTAGACTAGACTCAACAGCAAGTAAGTTAACCACAGCAAGGCACAGATATAACTTTACTCACAAGACAAGGCACTGATCAAACACCTTGAAGATGTATCAGGCTTGTTTCAAACTACTGCTCTTAGCACAAGTTTGATAGTTTTGAGGGATTTCTCAAAGTTAATTCATTCATAAAAGTCTGCCTTACAACAACATACAAGACCTCCTTATATAGGGAGGTTGATATCTTGTGAACCATTGGATGTATAGATCATCCAAGGGCCAGCTAAGGACCTAAACTACTTCAACTGACACTAATTAAGAACCTCACAAGAGGACGAGTTTAACAACTAGCTAGTACAAACACAAAAGACACAAACAGACTGATGCAAAAAGCAATAAAGCAGTTTTTTTTTTCCTGAAATAGAACTCTGTTGTTCTTGTTGTCTTGCTGCTTTGCTCTGGGTGTTTTGTTGCTCCTTGGGACTCTCCACTCTTATTAGAACTAAGATAACCTGCCTTGGATGAGGACAAGTTGACTTAGGCAAAAGGAAACCACATCTGAACATGTACTGCCTCTGCTATGCTGCTCACTGGACTCTAGCTTGGGGTGTCTGTTTCATGATTTTTTGCTAGACTTCAAAAGGGTTTGTCCTAGGCAAACTTGTAGCTTAGAGGGTTGGCTTGATGGTAGGCCATGGTGGGGGTGGTTGGGATGCCTTGGTGTACCTCCTAGGTGCAGGGTTTGTTGATTGGTCTGCCTGGTCCTGAATGGTTTTGTTTCTGTCTTGTGTGGGTAATGTGGGTTGTGTTGGGGCTTGGCATGGGTTGTTGAGCCCTGGACTGTCTTTCTCACTGGTGTAGCTTGGCCTGGCTTGGTCTTGGCTTGTCATAGCTTGTTGTTTGGACCTTGTAACTCGAGCCTGCATCTGAGGGGTCCTTGGGGTCAGACTTGTCTTGTTTGTGACTTGATCATCAAGACCCCTTGGGTGAGCTCCTGCTGCAGCCTCCCCAGATTAAAAAGGGCTTGACCTCAAGCCTGTGTCTTCCTCTCCCTTAGAGTCTTCAAAGAAGGGACTAAGATCTCCAACATTGAATGTCCCATGGACTGCATACTCTCCTGGTAGATCAATTCTATTGGCATTAGGACCTATCTTCTCTATGACTTGAAAAGGACCATCTCCTCTTGGCTCTAGCTTGTTCTTTCTCTTGGAAGGGAACCTTTGTTTCCTTAGGTTGATCCATACTAAGTCTCCTGGTGCAAAGTCTTTCTTGGTCTTAGGAACCTTGGCATTCTTCTTGTGTAGATCATTAGTTTTCTCAATCTGTTTTCTGACTGATTCATGGAGTTTTAGCATTTTTTCCACCCTCTTCTTGGCATCATAGTGGATCTCTGACCTGCACACATTAGACAAACTCAAAGGCATTAAGGGGTTAGTACCATAGACCACTTCAAAGGGGGAGTGGCATGTGGCTGCTGATGGAGCTCTATTGAAAGAGAACTCTGCTTGAGCCAACTTCAAGTCCCAATCCTTGAGAGATTTGCTAACTATACACCTCAAGATCCTCCCCAAGGTCTTGTTGGTCACCTCAGTTTGGCCATCTGTTTGAGGATGATGGGAGGTACTAAACAACAACCTAGTGTTAAGCAGCTTCCACAATGTTCTCCAGAAGTGACTCACAAACTTTGTGTCTCTGTCAAACACAATATTCCTTGGGACTCCATGTAACCTTACCACCTCATCAAGGTATAGCTCTGCTACACTCACAGCATCCTCAGTTTTCTTACAGGCAATGAAATGTGCCATCTTGCTGAACCTATCCACAACCACCATGATAGAATCTTTCCCTCTTGCTGTCCTAGGCAATGCTACTATGAAATCCATGCTCACATCTTCCCAAGGCCTACATGGGACTGGTAGGGGAGTGTAAGGTCCTGCTTGAAAAGAACTCTTGGCCTTTTGACAAACTCCGCACCTTCTGAGTACTATTTGGACTTCTCCCATCATCTTAGGCCAGTAGAACTGATCCTGCAGTATGTCCACAGTCTTCTGAACCCCAAAGTGTCCTCCAAGGCCACTCCCATGCACCTCCTTGATCAATAGACTCCTATAAGATCCTCTGGGAACACACAGCTTGTTTCCTTTGAACAAGAATCCATTTTGCAGAGTGTAGGGTGAATCAATGGTCCTTGTTCCCTCTTTCTGTGTTAACCAATCTTCTGCAAAGTCTGGATCTTCCTGATACATATCCTTCATGAACTCAAAGCCAAGGACCCTTTGCTCCATGGTTGATAGCAGAGTGTACCTTCTAGACAATGGATCAGCCACCACATTTTGTTTGCCCTCTTTGTATTTGCTAGAAAAGGTGAATGACTGAAGGAACTCCACCCACTTAGCATGCCTATGACTGAGCTTATGCTGGCCTCCTATGTACTTCAATGCCTCATGATCAGAGTGAAAGACAAAAGGTTTGGGCTTCAGGTAATGACTCCAATGTCTCAGAGCTCTGATAAGAGCATAGAACTCTTTGTCATATGTAGAATAGTTTAGCTTAGCTCCACTTAGCTTCTCACTGAAATAAGCTACAGGTTTCTTCTCTTGGATAAGGACAGCTCCAATGCCTACTCCACTTGCATCACATTCAACCTTAAATAGGCTGTTAAAATCTGGCAACCTGAGGATAGGTGCACTGCACAAGAGTTTCTTCATGTGTTTGGAAGCTTGCAAAGCACTCTCAGTCCAGGTGAACTCTCCCTTCTTCATGCACTCAGTGAGGGGTGCTGCAATGGTGCTAAAATTCTTAATGAATCTTCTGTAGAAGGATGCTAAGCCATGGAATTCTCTTACTTCTGTAATACTCCTAGGGATAGGCGAAGACTAGACTGCAATGATCTTGTCTTGATCAACTGAAATGCCTCTACCTGATACCACATATCCTGGAAACTTGACTTCCTCAGTCATGAAGGTGCATTTCTCAAGCTTCCCAAAGAGCTTGCTCTCCTTAAGTATTTCAAACACAGCCTCAAGATGCCTCAAATGATCATCCTTGCTCTTGCTGTAGATGAGAATATCATCAAAGTATACCACCACAAAACTCCCTAGGCAAGGCCTAAGCACTTCTGTCATTAATCTCATGAAGGTACTTGGGGCATTTGACAGGCCAAAGGGCATGACAAGCCACTCATAAAGGCCATGCTTTGTTTTGAAGGCTGTCTTCCACTCATCCCCTTCCCTGATCCTCAATTGATGGTAACCTTGCCTCAAGTCAATCTTAGAAAAGAACCTTTAACCACTCAGCTCATCCAACATGTCATCAAGCCTAGGTATAGGGAACCTATACTTGACTGTGATGTTGTTGATAGCCCTGCTATCTATGCACATCCTCCAAGTCCTATCCTTCTTAGGAACCAACAATGCAGGCACAGCACATGGACTTAAGGATTCCCTTACAAACCCTTTACTCATCAACTCTCCAACTTGTTTCTGCAGCTCTTCTGTAGCCTTGGTATCACACCTATATGTTGGTCTATTAGGTAGTACAGACCCTGGCACAAGGTCTATCTGGTGTTGAATTCCTCTTAAAGGGGGTAAGCGATCAGGAAGTTCCTCTGGGAACACTTCCTTGAACTGATCAATGAGGCGCTTAACTTCTGCAGGGATTACCTTAGACTCCCCTTCTTGGACTTCCTTTGATAGCAGCATCAATATTGGTTGCTCTTTAGTACATTCTTTGACCATTGCTGATTCTGATAGAAACAAGACTCCACTAAAATCTTCAGCCATACTAGGACTCCCATAGTTCTTCTGATGTGGTGGCAAGAGGGCTAATGTCACCTTCCTGCTCCCATGCTTGAAGGAATAGGTGTTACTTCTTCCTTGGTGTATGGAGCTTTTATCAAACTCCCATGGCCTTCCTAATAACAAGTGACAGGCATCCATTGGAACCACATCACACAATACCTCATCTTTGTACACACTTCCAATGGAGAATGGGACCATACATTGCTTATCCACCTTAACCTCTGCTCCCTTACTCAGCCATCTCAACTTATAGGGATGAGGGTGCTCTTGAGTGCTCAACTTCAGCTTATCAACCATAGTAACAGAGGCCACATTGGTACAACTACCTTCATCTATAATAAGGTTACAAACTCTCCCTTGTATGGTACATCTGCTTCTGAAAATGAGGGACCTTTGATCCTCCTCCAAAGGTATATGTTGTGAATGCATTACTCTCCATAGGACCAAGTTGTGGCCTGTGTCAGGGAGGGCCACTATTGCCTCCTGACTAGACTCTTCTTCCTCACTCATCACTTCTTCAACCTTAGGCTCATCCCTTTCATACTCAACTAGACCTTCTTTCTCCCAAGCCTCAACCTCCATTATAGTTAAGGTCTTCTTAGAAGGGCAATCCTTCCTGAAATGTCCATAGCCCTGACATTGGAAACACCTAATTCTGTTCTCTGTCATGGAAGTGCTTGGCTTTTGACCCATGATGCCTTTTCCCTTGTCTAAGGCAGGTGGGGATGCTGTCTTAGGGGTATCCATGGTTCTCAACCCACTGTAAGGTCTGGTTTGAAAAGGCCTAACAGGTTTTGGTGTAATAGGCTTAGTCTTCCCTATCTTTTCAATTCTCAGAGATAAGTTGAAAACATCATCAAATGACCAAAGAGGTTGCATCCTAACCTTGTTAGCAATGCTCTTATCTAGACCCTCTAAGTACCTAGCAATCCTTTGCTCAGGTTTCTCATTTATATCACACTGCAAGGTGAGTTGTTCAAACTCTCTCAGATAAGATTCAACATGTTTGTCTCCTTGTTTCAATTTAGACAACTTGATAAACAGATCCTGGGTGTAATCCTTAGCAACAAACTTGTCTAACAGTTTCTTTTTCAGTTTAGTCCAAGACTTGATGGGTTCTTTACCTTCCCTAGCCCTTAACCCTTTCATAGTTTCATACCAAAGGGAAGCATACCCTTTCAGCTTAAGGATGGCTACTTTAAAAGACTTAGAATCATTATATCCTTTGTACTCAAAGATCCTTTCTACTTCTCTTAACCATTCTAACAAATCATCAGGATTAAGACTACCAGAAAAGTCAGGGATATCTACCTTAAGATGCTTGTCTATGTGCCTGTGGATGGAAGCTCTGCTTCTTGTTGAGTCATCTGAGTCTGGATACTCTTCATCATCAGGTGGCCTTCCTCTGCCTCCTCCTTGGCCTCTTCCACGTCCTCTGCCTCTTCCTCCAGCAAGCAAATGGTTGCCTATTACCTTGTCGAGGGTTTTGGTTAGGGTGGTTACAATCCCAGCCAGATCCTCCATCCTTGCTTCTACTCCTGCCAGTCTCTCTTCACTCATTGAGCTATTTTTGTGTTTTTAAATGTAGTTAGGGAAAATGAACTCACAAAGACTCTCAACCAAAGCTCTAATAACAAATTTTGGAGTGTAAACTACTAAGGTTTAAAAGTTTTGATGGATGCTAGACTAGGTTCACTTAGACTGACAACAACTCAAATAGAAATGGAGGCTGTTTTAGAGAGAGTGACTTATATCAACTGAAATTCAAAGGATATGACTTAGAGAAGCTCCCCTACAGCATAGCAGAAGAGAAGGGACTCAAAGACTAGTTTAGAGACAGTTTTCAAGTGTTACAGCAAAGCACAAACACCCTAGACTAGACTCAACAACAAGTAAGTTAACCACAGCAAGGCACAGATATAACTTGACTCACAAGACAAGGCACTGATCAAACACCTTGAAGATGTATCAGGCTTGTTTCAAACTACAACTCTTAGCACAAGTTTGATAGATTTGAGGGATTTCTCAAAGTTAATTCATTCATAAAAGTCTGCCTTACAACAACATACAAGACCTCCTTATATAGGGAGGTTGATATCTTGTGAACCATTGGATGTATAGATCATCCAAGGGCCAGCTTAGGACCTAAACTACTTCAACTTACACTAATTAAGAACCTCACAAGAGGACGAGTTTAACAACTAGCTAGTACAGACACAAAAGACACAAACAGACTGATGCAAAAAGCAATAAAGCAGTTTTTGTACTTTTCATGAAATAGAACTCTGTTGTTCTTGTTGTCTTGCTGCTTTGCTCTGGGTGTTTTGTTGCTCCTTGGGACTCTCCACTCTTATTAGAACTTAGATAAACCTGCCTTGGATGAGGACAATATGACTTAGGCAAAAGGAAACCACATCTGAACATGTACTGCCTCTGCTATGCTGCTCACTGGACTCTAGCTTGGGGTGTCTGTTTCATGAGTTTTTGCTAGACTTCAAAAGGGTTTGTCCTGGGCAAACTTGTATCTTAGAGGGTTGGCTTGATGATAGGCCATGGTGGGGGTGGTTGGGATGCCTTGGTGTACCTCCTAGGTGCAGGGTTTGTTGATTGGTCTGCCTGGTCCTGAATGGTTTTGTTTATGTCTTGTGTGGGTAATGTGGGTTGTGTTGGGGCTTGGCATGGGTTGTTGAGCCCTGGACTGTCTTCCTCACTTGTGTAGCTTGGCCTGGCTTGGTCTTGGCTTGTCATAGCTTGTTGTTTGGACCTTGTAACTCTAGCCTCCATCTAAGGGGTCCTTGGGGTCAGACTTGTCTTGTTTGTGACTTGATCATCAAGACCCCTTGGGTGAGCTTCTGCTGCACTTTCTCTGTCGGCTAGAGCCGAACAACCTAACCCAACTTGACTTGACCCTCTTAGAGTCGCACTTGAATGTGCAAGGGTCAAGGGAGACCTTCACCTTTCCCCTGATGAATGAAATTTATAGGAGGTGGAGGAAGTTGGGTAGGACCACCGTAGCGTGCAAAGAGACGGTGGTCATGGGGGGTTTGGTGACATTTCTGGCTAAGCACTTTGACCCTGATTTTAATAGTGATGGGACGTACGAGGCTTTAACCGGGGGGACACTTCTAGACGAGACTTCCCTAATCCACTCAAATTGGATTAGGCTTGACCGGGGAAGGAGTTTTCTTTGGGTGATCAAGGATGCAACCCCCTTTTACCTACCTTGTCATCGACTCCCACTTTTCGCGCCTAGGACCAACTTAGTTGATAGGCGGCCTAGCTACCTGCTACCGGTGACGATGGCAGGTGGTAGGGCCTCTTCTAGTGGCGCTAGGGAGGAGGGAGAGTCACCCCAGTAGCCTCGACCCCGACCCACATCTATACCGAGTCTTAGTGCACCCCAAGTAACATTGCATGTTCCCCCTTTTCCCCTACCACATTTGCATGCACCTTACCCCCCACCCAGTTATGTGAATATTCCCCCCTACCGCTTTGAGTACTCAGGGTATGCTCACCCCGACCCTACCATCTCTCCCCAGGGTGACTACCTGACCGGTCTAATGCAGAACATGCATTTGAACATGCATGAAGACCGGGTTAATAATTATTATGCCTCCTACCCTAATTACTATTTGCTGGCTAACCAAGGGTACATTGACCCGAGTGGTTTTTGCCAAGCTGGGCACAACGTGATGTGTTGTTCCCCAACTTTGGAAACCAGGGAGGGGTTGGCGGCACGGAGACCGGGGGAGATCAAGGGAATCGGGAAGAGGGTGGTGGTACTGGGGGGCGGGGTGAGGATGAGGATGATGATGAGGATGAGATGGAGACCTTTTGAGGAGGTTTTTTGTTTTTGTTTGATAATTGGAAGAGTCGGAGTGGTGTCTAGGTCGCTTGTTTAGCATCTACCCCCTCCCCTCTAGTGTGTGTCTCCTCCTCTCCTCTCTTTGATTGATATGATTTGTTTCTCTAACATGTAATTTTTGTGTTGTGTTGGTTGGCCTCGGTAAAATTGGAGGCGGGTGTCCATCCCATCGGGCACCAATCTTTTGCTCCTTCTTGAAAAATCCAAATTGACAAACAACCTTTGCATTTAGCTACTACTCATGCATCACGTAGTTGCATTTTTTTTAGATGTCATCTTTTGACTTTCCCGTGGTTGGTACCCCCATGAGGGGCATTGCATTTATGCACTTTACCGCCACGACGAGACTCCGATATGGCACACTTAGTTTTTTTTATTTTATTTTCTGGACTTTCTTGTGGGAGGTACCCCCATGAGGGGCATTGCATTTATGCACCTTACCACCGCAACGAGACTCTTGATAGCATATAGTTTAGCTTGCATTTACTTAGATCATGCACTTTGTATTATATCATTTTGCATTTAGTTTTAGGAATATTATTTAGTTCATGCATTTCATATAGAATAGTTCATTTGCATAACTAACCCTCTTGTATATATTGTGAATATTGTGAATATTCATCAAAAATCAAAAACCCCAAAAACAAGTTTTTATTTTTCAAAATATTTAAAAACCCAAAAACATGTTCTTTTCCTTTTAGAAAATCATTCAAAAACCCAAAAACATGTATTTCTTTACTTTCAATAATCCTATTTCATACATTGAGGACAATGTTTGTTCCTATGTGGGGGATGGGAAACTATTTTCATAGTTTTAAAAAATTTGAAAAAAATCCAAAAACATGTTTTATTTTGCATTTAAAATCATTCAAAAATCCAAAAAAATTGAAAAAGTTTGAAAAACTCCTAAAAATTAGCTTGTTTATATCTTACTTTGTATATATTTGCATTGTTTTTTCTTCTAACCTCCATACATAGGTCCGCCACACATCGCTTAAGAGACTTATAGAAGGAATTAAGAAGACCGCCATGGTATGATCGTTCTTATTCCTTCCCCTTCTTTCTTTCTTTACTTCTTATCACATGAGGAGTTTGGAGGAATTGTTGATGATTGCGATGTTGATTTTGATGAATTGGCGGTTGTGTGACTTATGTGCTGTTAGGGGTTTCATTAGATTAATTGTCACGTAGTTCACTAGAGCATTTGCATTAGTTTGTATATATGTTGCTTAATTCTAGATCATGGCATATAGTTGCATTTAGGAGAACTTTTTGGAATGCCTAATTTGGAACTTGAACAAGCTTGGATAGACCCTTGTAGATACTTTTTTGCGTAGCACTTTGCCTATTAAAATAGATTTTGAAACACCTTTTAATGTGTATTTTTAGTATAATTTTCGCACCGTTTCCTAGAGCCTAGTCAAGGGCTTGCATTTACCATCTTGACCATCCCCATGGTGTGAAAATTCCTTGGTGAACGCTTTCCTAGGTGACTCTCGAGGCCATGTAATTGTCCAATCATCACATTTCACTACATTTGACAAAAAGGAAATTTTTCCATCACAAGTCCAAAAATTGAGTTCAAACACAATTGAAAAGAAAAGCTTGAAATTTTGCATGTCTTTGCCTTAGTCCTAGCTTAAGGAGTGCATATGGAGACTTCTAGGCTCTTCTAAAGTACCCTCAATACATAAGGGGTCGCTCTCGATGTCGCTACGGCGAGGATTTGCCTATTGTTGGTCTCCGCCGCACACCTTTTGCTAGGCCACCTTGCTATTAAAAGGCACCCAAATCAAGCAAAAAAATCAAAAACAAAAAGAAAAAAAGAAAAAGAAATCAAATAAGAACTCAAACATCTCGTTTCCTTACCTTTTTGATGATTACTCCTACGTCACATGGCTACGAGGGGACGACCCTTCCTTTCACTTAGGTGAGAGGCGGAATTCCGATCCTACAGTGTCTTCTAACACCATGGGGCCCTCACTTTCCATCCCGCCTTATCATCCTTGACAAAGCTTTCTAGTGAACGTGAACGAATATACTAGTTTTACACAATAAAGAGGTGATTTATTTCTATCTTTCTAGGTTTAGTTCTTTGTAAAATTAGTAAGTACATGGGAATTTGCATGCTTGAAATTTTTCAATTTTAGAAGAATCCCGGCGCATGGATGAGGCATGTTGCCATTTGCTTTTGTAGATGCATTCTCATTTGTTTTGTGTGCTTTATTGCCTAGAATGCATCGGAGTTTTGGCAAGACCCCACTTGCCTTGCAAGAAGGTGTCCTACCTCATGGATACCTTGTTGCGAGTTGAAGGGACGGAGCAAGGCCCGTTAATTGCCTTGTATCGGTTAGGCTTAGCGTAGTTAATTAAGGGTCTTGACTATTGTTCATCCTTACTCGGGACGAGTAAGGGTTTGGTTTGGGGAAATTTGATATAGTGTCATTTCACCCTACATTTTTACCTCTTTTTGTCTCGTTTTGCTTGCCTTTAACGCTCCCTAAGAGCGTTTCTACGTGTTTTACCTTCTTATAGCATATTTCTCGCTTTTATCGTGTTTTTGTAGGTAAACCGTCAATTGAGGCGATTTCTACCTAGTTTTGATCAACAAAGAAGAAGGTGAATCATTTAGAGGACCCACGGCATACCTTGGGGCTCCACATACCCTTGGGGGGCCCTACTCGATGCGCCAAAGCCCTCCCGAGTCAAGGCAAGCAAAACCGGGAAGGAAGCAACAAAGTCAAGCGAAGGAAGAAGGGAAATGAGCATCTCATGGGCGTGAAAGGCATTTCACGGTCGTGAGATGCCTGTCCAAGAAGTTGGATTTTCGTGCATTTGAGCTCACGGTCGGAAAACCCATTTCACGGTCGTGAAAGCTCAGTCACGGTCGTGACTTGTTCGTGAAAGAAGACCTTGCTCTGCCAATTCCCTCACGACCGTGACTTGCAGTTTCACGGTAGTGAGACTTGTTTCACGACCGTGAAACCCATTTCACGGTCGTGACTTTGCCAGTCCACAAAGCTTCTCGAGGCCCATATTTCCTTCATTTTGTAAACCTATATATAGACCCTCTCATGTAATTAAAGGGCACAAAACCCTAGATCCAAAACCCTTATAGAATTAGTGTTTAATCTTGTATTAATCTTCTATAATTAAGCAAATTAGTCGGTTAATTAGTAAATTCGACTTGGTTTAGTGTATGAACTTGGGTTATATTCAAAGATTTGTGACGAAATCTTGGTATTGATATCAAAGTTCTCATCTTTCTCCAAGTGGGTATCATTTCTCTACTTAATCTTGCCTTTAATTAAGTTTTCATTTCAATTATTGTTATCTACTTATTGTTAATTAGAAAATGTTTAATTTTGTTGTTGATTTCCTTTTGCAATCTTTGGTAAATGTTGAATTTCCCTTGAGTATGATTGAGTAGTGATTAATCTAGGATTAGTGGGGGATAATGGGTTTTAATGAGGGTTAATCTTTGTTTGTTGGGTTGATTTGTTGATTAATTGTCTTTCTTCCAACTTTCGCATACCATATGTGTGATGAAATGCTTGCTTGACAAACTTGCATGATTCATGTTTATCATACATTTCCGTAAGATCGATAGCCTCGGAATATGTTAGGATTTGCATATAGTTGGTATATCGACCGTGTGTTCGGGAGAGCTAGCTTGGTTCGGTATATGGGAGGGATTTTAAGAACGAGAGTCTCAATCCACCGCGCCCAAGTTTGACTACCCATTAACAATGAACCCGACTCACTAGAACCCAAATTACCCATTTGAACCCACCGATCCTAGACCTTCCTTTTATCGATTCTTATTTGATTATCTTTCTCGTCTTAGACTCCTTTCGCCGTTTTTAATTGTTTTTAATTGTTGTTATCTTAGTTTAGTCAACAAACCCAAACCCATAATTACTTTGTGACTTGCAAGAGACTCTAGTAGACTTTTAGATCACTTCTAAACAACAACCGTCCCTGAGATCGACATTCTTACTTCACAACTAATTCCTACATCAATAATACCCAATCATAACCAATCCCCCAATATCAAATTTATAATAATAAAACTATCCCAAATCCTAGATCCCTAGAACTAATAACTATTAAACAAACTAGAAAAGAGATCTACTTACCGTTAGTATAATGCAAGGAATATGTTCAGAACGATCGATCAACGAAATGCCCATGAATGATCGATGGGAGATTAGGGATTTGGGAGAGATGATTAGGTATTAGGGTTTGGGAGAGAAATGATTAACGATGTCTTAAGAAAACTGATTAAGCCTAACTTCCCCTTTTAAATATAAACCATCATAAAACAATAAATGAACCGACTAAACACGGCGTTGAACCGGGTTCATTCGGTCGAGTACTCGATCTACTCGACCAAGTGACCTTAAACATAATAGGTCCAAAACTCTCACCAATACCCACTCAGTCAAGTAGCCATTCCACTCGACCGAATGGCCCTACTCGACCGAGTACCACACCGAATAACCCTATAAAATACAAAGTGTTACGCATAACCTCTTTGTAGGACCAGTTGAAGTTGAAATATTCCCTGGAGACGATCTCAAAGGCACTGTAAGGTTAAAGGAGGCGATACTGAAAAAAGTAACAACCTACATTGAGGATGATGAACTAGGGATGTTTTTAATATGTTTTCAACAAAAACATTTCAATCTTTAGTAATTTCTAAATATGCATTTGCAATATTTATATTTGATCTAGGTGGGTACAAAGACAGGATTCTGTACTTTCAAGATTTCAAAGATTTGAATACCGAATTTTTTGAAAAAGGGAAGTATGATACATGAAAAATCTATCATGTATCCTAGTTTCATTGGATTAGTTTGTTTATTCAAGTGAATTAAAATAAGGCAATATTGTGCCATTAGAAGTTCAATAGTCAATAAGAATAAAGAGTTGGGTTAAGTTAGTTTCTTAATCCCAGTTAGATACATCATTATGAACTATAAATAGGATTGTTGTATTTCAATTTTATTAAGTCAAGCTCTAAAGAAAAGTTTAGAAGAACACGATCAAGTTTTGATCACAACTTAAGGTTTGAGCGGTATTTTCAATTCTCGTTTAAAATTAAAATCGAAGTCTTTATTTTAAACAACCATTGACTCAAAGTCTTGGCGGACTTTAAGTTAAATATCCCCTCGAGAATGACCTCGTCCCGTCGTAAATCAAGGTCCGAGTTCGACTCTCACTCCGAAGAACGTTTGTTGTTTATTATCGCTTTTGTACCCAGATCATTAGAGATGATACTATTTTGGATGTGCAAGACGTAGCTCAATTATGATTCTTTGATTAGTTATCTACAATTAGTCAGTCACTAGAATATAATAATATAAGGCAGTTAATAGAACTAGCAGTCGAGTGGTTTAATTATTAGTTTTCATACTATTAGACACGTAACTAACTCGATAAATATTTGATCAAAATTTCAGGTTTGAGACGATAATTCAGATCTTTGATTTAACTTAAATAGGTCTTTAACTTATTCATCGCTTCAATCTAAATAGGTCTTTAATTAAGCACTCATTGTGCGAGTTATAGGTCTATTTCAAACAAATATTCCATTGACTCGTAGTCTTGGCAGACTATTAGTCAAATATACCCTTAAAATCAAACTTGTCCCTCGATATCACGAGTCACGAGTTTGATCCTCACTATTATCATCATTTGTTTATTTAAATCAGTTCCGCATTCGTATCATACGGTATCAGAGCTTCAACTCTTTATTTCCCTATAAGCCAAGATGGTCCTAAGCGCGTCAAAGTTAAATTGTTAGTTGAATTTCTGATTGTGATTGGAGTTCAGGGGTTAAACTCGAGCAAGGTAGTTTCAAGGTAGTTAATCGGTTTTGATTACTCTTCCCAGTAGCACGGTTCTAGTAATACGTTATTCCAGGTTTAAAGGTTCTTGGCAAAAAAAACACACACTCACACAATGTACTATTCACGTGGTACTGTTCATCCGGGAAAAAAAAGGAACAAAAAAAGGAAAAAAGACATGTCAAGAGTGTTCTCATTTGAAGGAACCTATGAGAAGATGCACTGAAACTATTCAGAAAGACAACTAAACAATGACAATTTGAACTAAGGTTAAGACACTTTGCAAATACTCTGTTTCTGTTTGAATTGATTGTTAAAGAACAAGGATAGGACCTTAACCAAAGCACAAAGCCAATGATTGAGGGTTGAACCTTGATCCCAGCACACATCTAAGGACCCAAGCTCACTTCCAAGCACAAAGCAAAGGAAGTTGTCTCAAGCACACAGCCAAGAGATTGCAACAGAAACAAGGTTTCAGTTTTATATTTTACTTCAAATCTGATTTGTATTTCATTAGGTGAAGGCCTTATATAGGCAGCAAGGATACATCTCAGACGGTAGGATACATCTAGGGCCACAAAGGCTTACAACATAAAACAAAATAACAGCTACAAACTTGCAGAATACTGACATAAAGTAGATAAAGCAGAAAAGCAGTTTCTAAAGGGACAATCTTCCGTAATTGTTTTGATCAGGTGTGTCTTGGATGAAGAGTGGACTTTCAAGTTTGGGTTTGTGAGCCAAACTGAAGTAGGATGGCTCCCAAAGATGTGCTGAAGGTCCCTCATGCATTGCTTGTTCAAAAGAGGAAGGTTGACAGTGACATATTAACTACTGCACAAAAGGCTGAAATCTGGACAGTCTGAAGTTGTCCCTAAGCTAACTCTTGGTGTGTTTGTTTCTTGGAAGGGAAGTCCTGGGGAAAGTTGTAGAGGACCTTCCCAAGACATAGGTTTGAGGGTTGGTTAGGCTTGTTTGATTGTGTGAGGCCCCCATGGACCTTGTTTAGAAAGGCTGTGATAGGCTGTTTTTGGCTGAGGGCTGTTTTTGTTGTGTTGGGTTTGTTGGGCTGTTGGTTGTGCCTTGTTGTGGCTTAGTCTTGGGGAGTGGATGGCTAGGATTTGTTCTGGTTGTGGTGGTGTTGTCTTAGCAGGCTTGAAGTGGTTGTGGCTTGGACTGAATAGGACATTGTCATAACTGGTCATGGTGTTGTCTGAAAGGATGTTGTTGTCTTGAATGGTGTTGATGTCTTGATGTTGAGTCTTGTCTTGAGCTCGTGTCTTGGCTTGGTCACATACTCCTGTTGCAACCTCCCTTTCTTGAAAAGGATTTGCCCTCAAATCTTCCTCACCTTCATCATCTGATTCACCATGGTAGGGACTCAGTCTCCAACATTGAAAGTACCATGTACCCCATAGCTTCCTGGTAGATCCACCTTGTAAGCATTTGTGCCTATCTTCTCCAATATCTCAAATGGTCCATCAGCTCTTGGCATGAGCTTGTTTCTCCTCTTGTCTGGAAATCTCTCTTTTCTTAAATGCAACCATACAAGATCCCCTGCCTTGAACTCCCTTGCTTTCTTAGGTCCCTTGGACCTAGCCTTGTACAACTCATTGGACCTTTCAATCTGCTTCTTGACTTGCTCATGAATCTGTATCATTTGCTCAACTCTTTTCTTTGCATCATAGCTTGCCTTGTTTCCTTTGACTGGTGCTAGGTCTGTAGGCATGAGAGGATTAGTGCCATAAACTGTTTCAAAAGGACTTTTACCTGTGCTGCTGGAGGGAGCTCTGTTGAAGGCAAACTCAGCTTGTGCTAGCCTGAGGTCCCAATCTTTCAATGACTTAGAAACAATGCTCCTTAAGATCTTTCCTAGTGTTCTGTTAGTGACTTCTGTCTGCCCATCAGTTTGGGGATGGTGAGAAGTACTAAACAATAACCTGGTCTTCAATAGCTTCCACAAGGTTCTCCAGAAGTGATTCATGAACTTTGTGTCTCTATCTGAGACAATGCTTCTAGGGACCCCATGTAACTTGACAACCTCCCTAAAGTATAGTTCAGCTACCCCCAAGGCATCCTCAGTCTTCTTACAAGCAATGAAATGTGCCATCTTGCTGAACCTATCTACAACCACCATGATTGAATCCTTTCCCCTTTGAGTTCTAGGTAAGACTACAATGAAATCCATACTGAGGTCTTCCCATGGCTTGTTGGGTACTGGAAGTGGTGTGTAAGGGCCTGCTTGAAAGTGTGCCTTGGCTAGTTGACAAGATCTGCATCTCTTGAGGGCATCTTGCACATCACTGAGCATCTTAGGCCAATAGAACTGATCTTGTAATATGTCATAGGTCTTCTGTACCCCAAAGTGACCAGCAAGGCCATTGGAGTGAACCTCTTTGACCAGTAGTCCCATATAAGGTCCCTTTGGCACACACAGTTTGTTCCCATAGAATAAGTATCCTTCTTGAGCTGTGTATTTGCTCCCTTTCTTGACTTGTCCTTCTTGATGTACCTCCTATTCATGCTTGAAGTCTGGGTCTTCTTGATAGAGCTCTTTCATAAATTCAAACCCCAACACCCTTTGCTCCATGATGGTCAACATTACAGACCTTCTAGACAATGCATCAGCTACAACATTGTTCTTACCCTCTATATACTTGCTGGAGAATGAGAAGGATTGCAAGAACTCTACCCATTTGGCATGCCTGGGGTTGAGTTTGTGCTGCCCATTGATGTATTTGAGAGCCTCATGATCAGAATGAAGCACAAAAGGCTTAGGCTTCAAGTAGTGTCCCCAATGATTCAATGCCCTCACAATGGCATAGAATTCCTTGTCATATGTGGAATAGTTAAGCTTGGCCCCATTTAGCTTCTCACTGAAGTATGCCACAGGTTTCTTTTCTTGAGTAAGCACAGCTCCTATGCCAAGACCACTGGCATCACACTCTACCTCAAAGAGTTTGTTAAAATCTGGTAGAACCAATATTGGAGATTTACACAATAGCTCTTTGATCAGATTGAAGGACCTTTCAGCCTTCTCATTCCACTTGAACTCTCCCTTCTTCATGCACTCAGTAATAGGGGCCATGATTGAACTAAACCCTTGTATGAACCTCCTATAGAAAGATGCCAACCCATGGAAACTTCTAACATCAGTAACAGTTTGGGGAATGGGCCATTCCTTGATTGCTTGCACCTTCTCAGGATCAACTGCTACTCCTTTCTTAGAGATGATGAACCCAAGGAAGTAAACCTCAGGCTGCATGAAGGTGCACTTCTCTAGCTTGCCATACAACTTGTTCTCTCTTAGGACCTCAAACAACAACTTCAGATGTTGCAAATGTTCTCCCTTAGTTGAACTGTAAATAAGAATGTCATCAAAGTAAACCACTACACATTTGCCTAAGTAAGGCCTTAGGACTTCTGTCATCAACCTCATGAAGGTGCTAGGGGCATTAGACAACCCAAAAGGCATCACCAACCATTCATAGAGCCCATGTTTAGTCTTGAAAGCTGTCTTCCATTCATCCCCTGCTCTTATCCTCACTTGGTGGTAGCCCTGCCTCAGATCAATCTTAGTGAACACTTGAGCCCCACTTAGCTCATCCAGAATATCATTAAGTCTAGGTATGGGAAACCTATACTTGATGGTAATGTTGTTGATGGCCCTACTGTCAATGCACATACGCCAAGTCCCATCCTTTTTGGGCACAAGCAAGGCTGGTACAGCACAAGGACTGAGGGACTCTCTGACATAGCCCTTGTTGAGTAGTTAACTTACTTGAAGTTGGAGCTCTTGTGTAGCCTTAGGGTCACTCCTGTAAGCTGGCTTGTTGGGTAAGATAGTGATAAGCATTTAATTAGTCACATTTTTCCCTCATTTTCGTCCCCATTTTGGTCCGTTTACACGGATTTGCGTGCCCTTGATTGCATTTGCTTCCCGATTTCCCGTACTATAAATGCCAGTCTTAATTTGTAGGAATTAAGGCGGAAATGAAGAAATCGGAGCAATAGGGTCTTGCATGAGTCGGGATTCGAAGATGAGATGAAGAAGTGAAGAATTGAGTCATCAGGTGGCCCAGGCCGGGCCCCAGACCGGCGGCCGGCCCACCGGCCCAGACCACCACTCTACAAATGAAAGGAGTTGAAAAAGAGAAGAAAAGGCTCAGGTAGCGCCGGCCGGCCTACCGCCGGCCGGTCGACTACCCGGCCTACACCTACATCAGAAGCCATTGAGAGTCAAATGGTGCTCCAGGCCGGTGGGGGACCGGCGGCCGGTCGACCGGCCCAGACCCCCATTTTTTCATACTTAGTGAAATTTTGAGGATTTTGAAGGCGGAGTTCCTGAAGTCACTGATGTGTCCCAGGCCGGTCAGAGGCCCGGCGGCCGGTCGACCGGCCGGGAACGCAACATCGCAAAATCCGCCTCTTCTTCTAATTTCTTCTTTAATTTCGAGATACCTATATATACCCCCCCTATTATTTTGTAAGCAGTCTTTTTACATTCCTCTTAGCACAAAACCCTAGAAGTTTGTAACCTAAATTAGTCCCTAATTACTCTCCTAATATTTCCCTAATCTAGTTTAGTTTCTCATTTCAAGTTGTTGAATCTAGTCTTTCATTTCATTTTTTTGGGGTTTGTATTGAAGACTTGGGTGAAGACATTCCCCCTACAAATCAATATAAGTTTTGTTTGGTATTAAATCTCTCATCTTTTTTATTGTTTATGCAATTAATTTCCATTTCTAGTTTATAGTTCATCTTTTGATTGTTATCATTATTCTTCTCATAGCATAATGTTGATTGAACTCCCCTTCCCTTTAGTGCTTTGATTCCCTTTATGCACTGAAACTATTCATAAAAGACAACTAAACAATGACAAATTGAGCTAAGATCAAGACACTTGCAAGTACTCTGTTTCTGTTTGAATTGATTGTTAAAGAACAAGGATAGGACCTTAACCAAAGCACAAAGCCAATGGTTGAGGGTTGAACCTTGATCCCAGCACACAGCTAAGGACCCAAGCTCACTTCCAAGCACAAAGCAAAGGAAGTTGTCTCAAGCACACAGCCAAGAGATGCAACAGAAACAAGGTTTCAGTTTTATGTTTTACTTCAAATCTGATTTGCATTTCATTAGGTAAAGGCCTTATATAGGCAACAAGGATACAACTCAGACATTAGGAGATATCTAGGGCCACAAAGGCTTACAACATGAAACAAAATAACAGCTACAAACTTGCAAGAAACTGACATAAAGTAGATAAAGCAGAAAAGTAATTCTAATGGGACAATCTGCCTTAATGGGTTTGTTGGGGTTGAAACTGGTGGAGGGGTGGACTTCTGAGCTTGATTCTTGAGCTCAACTGAAGTGGGATGGATGCCAAAGGTCCCTCTAAAAGGCCCTCGAGTTTGTTTGATCATAAAAGGAAAGTTTGATAGTGACATGTTAACTACTGCAAAAAGGCTGAAATCTGGACAGTCTGAAGTTGTCCCTAAGCTAACTCTTTGTGTGTTTGTTTCTGGGGAGGGAAGTCCTGGGGAAAGTTGTAGAGGACCTTCCCAAGACATAGGTTTGAGGGTTGGTTAGGCTTGTTTGATTGTGTGGGGCCCCATGGACCTTGTTTAGAAAGGCTGTGATAGGCTGTTTTTGGCTGGGGGCTGTTTTTGTTGTGTTGGGTTTGTTGGGCTGTTGGCTGAGCTTTGTTGTGGCCTAGTCTTGGGAAGTGGATGGCTAGGCTTTGTTCTGGTTGTGGTGGTGTTGTCTTAGCAGGCTTGAAGTGGTTGTGGCTTGGACTGAATAGAACATTGTCATAGCTGGTCATGGTGTTGTCTGAATGTAGGTTGTTGTTTTGATGTTGAGTCTTGTCTTGAGTTTGTGTCTTGTCTTGAGCTCGTGTCATGGCTCGTGTCTTGGCTTGGTCACATACTCCCGTTGCAACCTCCTTTTCTTGAAAAGGATTTGCCCTCAAATCTTCTTCACCCTCATCATCTGATTCACCATGGTAAGGACTCAGGTCTCCAACATTGAAAGTACCATGTACACCATAGCTTCCTGGTAGATCCACCTTGTAAGCATTGGTGCCTATCTTCTCCAATATCTCAAATGGTCCATCAGCCCTTGGCATGAGCTTGTTTCTCCTCTTGTCTGGAAATCTCTCTTTTCTTAAATGCAACCATACAAGATCTCCTGCTTTGAATTCCCTTGCTTTCTTAGGCCCCTTGGACCTGGCCTTGTACAACTCATTGGACCTTTCAATCTGCTTCTTGACTTGCTCATGAATCTGTATCATTTGCTCAACTCTTTTCTTTGCATCATAGCTTGCCTTGTTTCCTTTGACTGGTGCTAGGTCTGTAGGCATGAGAGGATTAGTGCCATAAACTGTTTCAAAAGGACTTTTACCTGTGCTGCTGGAGGGAGCTCTGTTGAAGGCAAACTCAGCTTGTGCTAGCTTGAGGTCCCAATCTTTCAATGACTTAGAAACAATGCTCCTTAAGATCTTCCCTAGTGTTCTGTTAGTGACTTCTGTCTGCCCATCAGTTTGGGGATGGTGAGAAGTACTAAACAATAACCTAGTCTTCAATAGCTTCCACAGGGTTCTCCAGAAATGGCTCATGAACTTTGTGTCTCTATCTGAGACAATGCTTCTAGGGACCCCATGTAACTTGACAACCTCCCTAAAGTATAGTTCAGCTACCCCCAATGCATCCTCAGTCTTCTTACAAGCAATGAAATGTGCCATCTTCCTGAATCTATCTACAACCACCATGATTGAATCTTTTCCCCTTTGAGTTCTAGGTAAGGCTACAATAAAGTCCATACTGAGGTCTTCCCATGGCCTGTTGGGTACTGGAAGTGGTGTGTAAGGGCCTGCTTGAAAGTGTGCCTTGGCTAGTTGACAAGATCTGCATCTTTTGAGGGCATCTTGCACATCACTGAGCATCTTAGGCCAATAGAACTGAGCTTGTAAGATGTCATAGGTCTTCTGTACCCCAAAGTGACCAGCAAGGCCATTGGAGTGAACCTCTTTGACCAGTAGTCCCCTATAAGGTCCCTTAGGCACACACAGTTTGTTTCCATAGAATAAGTATCCTTCTTGAGCTGTGTACTTGCTCCCTTTCTTGACTTGCCCTTCTTGGTGTACCTCCCATTCCTGCTTGAAGTCTGGGTCCTCTTGATAGAGCTCTTTCATAAATTCAAACCCCAACACCCTTTGCTCCATGAAGGTCAACATTACAGACCTTCTAGACAATGCATCAGCTACAACATTGTTCTTACCTTCTATGTACTTGCTGGAGAATGAGAAGGATTGCAAGAACTATACCCATTTGGCATGTCTGGGGTTGAGTTTGTGTTGTCCATTGATGTATTTGAGAGCCTCATGATCAGAATGAAGCACAAAAGGCTTAGGCTTCAAGTAGTGTCCCCAATGATTCAATGCCCTCACAATGGCATAGAATTCCTTGTCATATGTGGAATAGTTAAGCTTGGCCCCATTTAGCTTATCACTAAAGTATGCCACAGGTTTCTTTTCTTGAGTAAGCACAGCTCCTATGCCAAGACCACTTGCATCACACTCTACCTCAAAGAGTTTGTTAAAGTCTGGTAGAACCAATATGGGAGACTTGCACAATAGCTCTTTGATCAGATTGAAGGACCTTTCAGCCTTCTCATTCCACTTGAACTCTCCCTTCTTCATGCACTCAGTAATAGGGGCCATGATTGAACTAAACCCTTGTCTGAACCTCCTATAGAAAGATGCCAACCCATGGAAACTTCTTACATCAGTAACAGTTTGGGGAATGGGCCATTCCTTGATTGCTTGCACTTTCTCAGGATCAACTGCTACCCCTTTCTTAGAGATGATGAACCCAAGGAAGTAAACCTCAGGCTGCAGGAAGGTGCACTTCTCTAGCTTGCCATACAACTTATTTTCTCTTAGGACCTCAAACAACAACTTCAGATGTTGCAAATGTTCTCCCTTAGTTGAACTGTAAATAAGAATATCATCAAAGTAAACCACTACACACTTGCCTAAGTACGGCCTTAGGACTTCTGTCATCAACCTCATGAAGGTGCTAGGGGCATTAGACAACCCAAAAGGCATCACCAGCCATTCATAGAGCCCATGTTTAGTCTTGAAAGCTGTCTTCCATTCATCCCCTGCTCTTATCCTCACTTGGTGGTAGCCCTGTCTCAGATCAATCTTAGTGAACACTTGAGCCCCACTTAGCTCATCCAGAATATCATTAAGTCTAGGTATTGGAAACCTATACTTGATGGTAATGTTGTTGATGGCCCTACTGTCAATACACATACGCCAAGTCCCATCCTTCTTTGGCACAAGCAAGGCTGGTACAGCACAAGGACTGAGGGACTCTCTGACATAACCCTTGTTGAGTAGTTCACCTACTTGAAGTTGGAGCTCTTGTGTAGCCTTAGGGTCACTCCTGTAGGCTGGCTTGTTGGGTAAGATAACTCCAGGTACTAGGTCAATGTGGTGCTCTATCCCTCTAAGTGGTGGCAGTCCACTAGGAAGCTCAGTAGGGAAGACATCACCATAACTTTCTAGGATAGATTTGACCTCTTCAGGGATATCAATGATACTCATCCCAGTCTCCTTGACTAGCAATATGTACACAGTTTGTAGCTCACTTAGCTCTTGTGCTATTTCTGATTCACTTATCAACATGACTTCTTTGGAAGCCTCACTCATGGGGTTTGGGTTGATCTTTAAAGCAGGTGGTAAAGGTGCTAGGGTGATCTTCTTCTTCCCATACTTGAAGGTGTAGGTGTTGTCTCTCCCATGGTGTATGGCATCCCTATCAAACTCCCATGGTCTCCCAAGCAGAAGGTGAAATGCATCCATAGGTAGAACATCACAAAGACTCTCATCCACATACCCTTTACCAATTGAGAAAGGTATAACACATTGTTTATCCACCTTGATCTCAGCCCCTTTGTTTAGCCATCTGAGTTTGTAAGGTAAGGGGTGGTCTTTGGTGGGTAGAGCTAGCTTGTCTATCAGAGTTTTGGAAGCCACATTAGTGCAGCTTCCCCCATCAATAATGAGGTTACATACTCTACCCTTGATGGTACATCTGGTCCTAAAGATCTGGTGTCTTTGGTCCTCTTCCAAAGGTTGTGGTTGAGTATGCATTACCCTCCATGTTACCAAACTTAACCCTGCATCAGGCTCTATCAACTCCTCACTAGCCTCTACCTCAGGCTCTTCCATCTCTTCATCACAGACCAACACTTCATCATCTCCCCAATGTATTACTTCTAGGGTACTCAGAGCCCTTTTAGATGGACATTCTCTAGCAAAATGTCCATACCCTTGACATTGAAAGCACTTTTTGAGAGGGGTAGTCTTCCTTTGGCCTGCCTCTACAGCCTTGCCTTTATCAAGGTTGAAAGGAGTCTTAACAGGAACCACAGGTTCTCCTATCTTAACTCCTACAAAAGGTTTGAAGGTGGGGGTTCTGGAAGGTGTCTTAGAAGCACTGGCCTTTCCTTTTCCCAATTTTTCTACCCTTAAAGACAAGTTGACAGCTTCCCCAAAGGAGTATATGTTTTGTAGCCTGACTTTGCTAGCTATCCTTTCATCCAACCCCTCTAAGAACCTTGCTATCTTTTGTTCAGATTTCTCAACAACCTCACATTGCAAAGTGAGTTGTTCAAAGTCTCTGAGGTAGGACTCTAAAGGTCTTTGGTCTTGCTTTAGGTGAGTAAGCTTAATGAACATGTCTTGAGTGTAGTCCCTAGAGACAAACTTAGCTCTCATTTTCTTTTTCATTTTGAGCCATGACTTTACAGGTTCTTTCCCTTCTCTAACCCTCAAGGTTTTCATGTTTTCATACCAAAGTGAGGCATAGCCTTTTAGTTTCATGATAGCAACCTTCAAAGCCTTTCTATCAGTGTATCCTTTAAACTCAAAGACTCTTTCTACAGACCTTAGCCAATCTAAGAAATCATCAGGGTTCAAGCTACCTAGAAAGTCAGGAATTTCTACCTTGATATCGTTGTCTTGGTGTCTGAGAAGATTGTGATCTGAGCCATCTGAATCTGACATTTCAAACTGATCTACAGGTTGTCTCCTCCTTACTCCACCTTGTGGGAAAGGTGCTCCTCTTCCTCGACCTCTGCCTCCCCTTGTATCATTGTTCTGTTGGCCCTCAAGGAGTTCCTTGACAGATCTAGAGACCTCCATTACAGTTCTGACAAGATCTTGAACTGTGTTTTCAATACCTGTGATTCTCTCTTCACTCATGGTTGTATTTTGTGTTTTTAATGTAGTTAGGTAGATGAACTCACAAACCAAAGCTCTGCTAACCAATTTGCACTGAAACTATTCAGAAAAGACAACTAAACAATGACAAATTGAGCTAAGATTAAGACACTTGCAAGTACTCTGTTTCTGTTTGAATTGATTGTTAAGGAACAAGGATAGGACCTTAACCAAAGCACAAAGCCAATGGTTGAGGGTTGAACCTTGATCCCAGCACACAGCTAAGGACCCAAGCTCACTTCCAAGCACAAAGCAAAGGAAGTTGTCTCAAGCACACAGCCAAGAGATGCAACAGAAACAAGGTTTCAGTTTTAAGTTTTACTTCAAATCTGATTTGCATTTCATTAGGTAAAGGCCTTATATAGGCAACAAGGATACAACGAACATTAGGATATTCTAGGGCCACACAAGGCCTTACAACATGAACCAAAATAACAGCTAACGCTACACACACTTTGCAAGAAAACTGACATAAAGTAGATAAAGCAGAAAAGTAATTCTAATGGGACAATCTGCCTTAATGGGTTTGTTTGGGTTGAAACTGGTGGAGGGGTGGACTTCTGAGCTTGATTCTTGAGCTCAACTGAAGTGGGATGGATGCCAAAGGTCCCTCTAAAAGGCCCTCGAGTTTGTTTGATCATAAAAGGAAAGTTTGATAGTGACATGTTAACTACTGCAAAAGGCTGAAATCTGGACAGTCTGAAGTTGTCCCTAAGCTAACTTTTTGTGTGTTTGTTTCTGGGGAGGGAAGTCCTGGGGAAAGTTGTAGAGGACCTTCCCAAGACATAGGTTTGAGGGTTGGTTAGGCTTGTTTGATTGTGTGGGGCCCCATGGACCTTGTTTAGAAAGGCAGTGATAGGCTGTTTTTGGCTGGGGGCTGTTTCTGTTGTGTTGGGTTTGTTGGGCTGTTGGCTGAGCTTTGTTGTGGCCTAGTCTTGGGAAGTGGATGGCTAGGATTTGTTCTGGTTGTGTTGGGTTTGTTGGGCTGTTGGTGTTGTCTTAGCAGGCTTGAAGTGGTTGTGGCTTGGACTGAATAGAACATTGTCATAGCTTGTCATGGTGTTGTCTGAATGTATGTTGTTGTTTTGATGTTGAGTCTTGTCTTGAGTTTGTGTCTTGTCTTGAGCTCGTGTCATGGCTCGTGTCATGGCTCGTGTCTTGGCTTGGTCACATACTCCCGTTGCACTTTACCATGTGTGAGTAGATTATCCTCTAGGGTTTAGGGGGAGCCTAAGGGAGGATCATATGGGGTATTAGGTTGGTTAATTAGTAAGTTTGCGGTAAATGATTTGGGTATTGCCCATATGAACACCAAGTGTTTGATGAAATGGGTGAACGAAAGTTGTCATTTCATCAAACATGGTTTGATTTTCTCTTAAGCGACGGTGGTAGAGACGATTAGACTAAGTGTTTATATGGGTGATTTGAGACAAATGCGATGGCTTTGTTGATGATTATCGATTGTTGAGACATTAGTAATCGATTTTACTCGAATTATTTACCCCTTTGCTAGTTACCCGACTAACCCATTAATCCCCCTAAGGTGAACCCTTCACCCTAGTCTTTCCCTTAATTGTTTTCGTCTTTATTACTTAGCGATTACTTGTTTTTCCTAATTTTTAGTTAACTTTCCAATCCGTCATATTTTAGGCTAGAATAGGATTCAATCGAACTAGTAGTTGACCCCACCATCCTTGTGGTTTGACCCCGACTTCCGCTATCGCATTAGTTGGGTTTCATAAATTGTTTTGCTTGAGCGGTACGCGACAAATCGCTCATCAAATGGCGCCGTTGCCGGGGAACGAACCCGGGTCACCCGCGTGACAGGCGGGAATACTTACCACTATACTACAACGAATTTTGTAAAGTTTGTAAAGTTTTGCCTTTAACATTCCCCTTGAGAAATTTTGTAAAGTTTTAGGGGTCAAATTTCATAAGTCATACAAGGTCCCCGAAAACTTTAATGTGAATGATGTGTGGACTGCTATATCGGGTTTTGAATTTGAGAAGGGGACTAAGAGGCCGGCAAATGCTTGCCACAATGCCCCTATTAGGTTTTGGCATAGGTTTATGGGTTGGACGTTGTTTGGGAGAGAGGAGTGTCATAATTTTAGGGCCGATGAGCTTTCGATTTTGGCGGCTTACTTGTTCCAAAAGCCAAATAAATTTGGAGTCAACATTGGTCACCATGTCGTTATCCACTTCCAGAAAATTGCCAATGACCCATTTAGCCCGACCGGAATCCATTTAGGGGGAATTGTCACCAAGATTGCCCATGTCCTATGTAGAGATGCTCTAGATGAGCGTAATTTGAGGTGTTTAGGGGGATGCTCCTTGTTGACGGAGGATTACATTTCAAAGAAGCTTGAGTGGGTAGTAAAGAGAGTTGAGGACGGGAAGACTTATTGGAGGATTCGAGGGGTAAATTCTATTCCCCTCCCTAATAGTGCGGCTATGAAAGTGGTTCCTGATAGCGCGCACTATCTTCTCCCCTTAGAGGAGGAGAACCCTCCACCACCACCTGAAGAAACCCCGGAAGATCCTTTAGCTCCAGTTACCGCTTTTAGGCGAGATCCTACTGCCCCCGTCACTACATATAGGAGAGAGGAGCGGGGCCCCACTTCCACCACCTTACCCTATTTGAGCCCCTTCTATCATCAGCAGCAGTGGCGTCCTTGGCCCAATTCATCCCAACCCGACGCATCCACTTCCACCACTACCAGTTACCCACCTTTGGATCCCTCCTTGATCCAGTTCATGGCCGACATGACTTTGGCCTCCGAGGCAGCAGCTACGGAAAGAGAGGCAGCGGCTAGGGAGCGAGAGGCGGCAGCTAAGTGGCGAGAGGAGGAAGCTCGGGATAGAGCTCTTTTGTCGCAGCGGATGGACAGGATGTATTATGACTTGGCTCTTGGCCAATACCCTTCTTACGATAATTGGTGTAGGGAGGGGTATAGGGAGCCAGTTGGCCCACCTCCGTCCTATTTCATGTGGCCAGAGGGCGGGTATGACCAGGGTTCTAGGGT
>JAIUZE010016716.1:0-28724 GCA_022085475.1 Heliosperma pusillum
TGGTTCGTGAATGGATGATAATATGTTGGATCTATTGTAATCATCGCATGTCTTGACTGGGTTTGTCTGTCGAGTCTCAATCTTATCAAACTTATACCGCTAACGGTGAGATGCAAGCCCTAGTGAGCGTATTCGGTTGCCTAAGAGTGTCTTCCCCGAGTCTTTGTATCACATGATGGATTCGGATTTGTGTTCCATATGCTCTTATCATTATTTATTGAATTGCCTATCTATCCTTATCGTATCTCACATGTATATCTATATGTATGCATGCTCTACTTTTGTATTTCCTTCCATGTACGTTTAATGTGATATGGCTGGGAGAACCCGGAGTTACTCCCCACTGATTGTGGCGTTCATGTTTTTCATGAATGAACAGGTTGCTTGCATGGATGGCTTTTTGGCTATGATGTTTTGGGGTTTGGGTGTGAGCTAGCGGGCGTTGTCCCTGGAAGTTTCACCCCTAGACGATATTAGCTAGTTTTGCTAAACACTTGTTCTTTGCTAACATTTGAAGAGACTCCGTCTCTTTGTTATATTCCGTACTTAGTTTGTAATATTTTGACACTCCTCGTTTTATTTAACTTGCATGTATAAAAGTTTTTAAAAACTACCTATTTCCGCAATATAATTCACATGCTTGTTTGTTTTATATTTCCGCATTCGCGAGGGTTGTCACAAATTACGTATGGTTATGTGAAATATGTATGAGATGCATATGAACTGAATGAATGTTCATGAGAAGTATATTATGGTTGTACCATATGTTATATATGAAGTATATGTGGTACGAGAAACTTATGTAGAATAATTGTCATGAATGGAGTATGATTTCAAATTAATACATATTGATATGTTGAGATGATGAGAACATGTAAATGGTTGTGAAATAAAGTCTTTTATGTGATATGAAGTATGTTGAAGAATTGTAATTTTGTTTGGTAACAAAGATTTGAATTGTATGAAGTTTGATAATGGAAGGTCTGTCTTTAAACTTTTATAACTTAATTTTTATAAATGATATTGAGGTAATTTCATGTGGAGGTGATGGTTTGTCCTGTTACGGTTCTAACGGTAGGTCATGAGCCGAAATAGACTTAGAATTGAGGGAGATAAGCCCGTTTTACGAAAATTGGTCAGTGCTGAGAAGTCCGTCGTACTCGACCGAGTGTGTTGTATTCGATCGAGTGTGTTGTATTCGACCGAGTGTGTTGTATTCGACCGAGTGTGTTGCACTCGACCAAGTGACTTCGCCACAGCAGGTGAATCGTGATATTGTTAAGTCAATGTATTGTTGTGTTGGGCTATGTACTAAGTTGTTCCATATTTTGAATATGCGTAAGGAAGTGGCATCTTGGGGAGTGAGTTTGGCGGGCTCTATAAGTGAGAATTGCCTTCTATGATAGTATGGTTTCCAAGAGAGGTGCGTGTGGTCATATATAATTAAGATGAATAGATTTATGAGCCTTGTGAGAGAGAGGGAATCGGGTTTGTGATATGAGATGTGTAATAATGTTGTGTATTGAGCAATTTTTATAGAGGCGTGTGTGTTAATATGATCAAATGATGATAAGAGAATGGTAATGTATGAATTGAGGATTCAGAAGAGACATATGAATGGCTATAAAGGAGAATATGTTTAAGATATAGAGGAAAATGGGGATATTTGAGTTGATTAGGGATATATGTGATGATGACCGAAATAGAAGAATTTAATGATAATGGTACATAGGGAACTTAGTCTGCTTGAGGTGTAAATAGGACTTGGATGTTATTGTTTGGTGGAAATTCGGATAACTAAGAGACAATTGTGGAGATGAAATATTATGAAAAATATGATACGAGGTAATATTTTAGGGAAGATTATTAGCGAATGAAGAAAAATAGTGTGATAAGAGAAATTATCATTGCGTATGATTAGGAGATTGTTGTGAGAGCAAGCTTATCAACAAAGGTAGATGATACAAAAGACATGGATGTGTCGGTATCAAATAAGATAAGGCAAGGTTGAACAAGAATGGAAAACATACAAGCAATGATCTCGATGTGAGCGGCGGATTTGGCTCGGCTCAAGACATAGATAGAACCCCTAGGCTTGGTATTAGAAGTAGTCGTAGGGAGCTTCATATCCGGGCAATCAATGAAGCGAAGAACGAGCTTCTTGCAAAATAAACAAATCAAACGTCTATTGTAGCATCCAACTCCGGGGTGAAGGGGCTTCCGGCATCCACTACACAAGCCATCATTTTCTTGAGCATTGGCTTGAGGTTGGGCTTCTCCTCTTGGAATGAACCTTTTCTTGTTTGCATAAGCGGTTGAATATAAGGGAACAAAATGCGTCTTGCCATGAAAGGTAGGGGAGCAAAGGAAGGGGTCTTATCCTTAGCTTCATCTTTGATGGCCCTCAAAGAACTCTCGGCCCAAATAGCATCATCATAAAGCTCCACAAATGTCACAGAGCTTCTCCTAACCATGCTCTCCACCACGAAACTTAGCTTGTACCTATAGAAGAACACTCGATTTCCACCATCCTTCACAAGCTTAGGAGTAAAGTGAGCAAGTTCATTGAACTTGGTAGTGAAGTCTTGAACGGACATCTCGCCTTGCTTAAGTTCCATGAATTGAACTCCTTCAAGCGTTGGTGCTTAAGCTCCTTAGGATAGAAGCGGTTCTCTAAAAGAGCTTTGAAACAATCCCACATAAAGTTAGTTACATGAATGGCAAAGGGGCTTGTCATAGACCACCACCTATCGGCTTCCTTCACAAGAAAGTGAGCGGCAGTCCTCACTTTGTCAACTTTTTGAACTTGGAAAAGAGAGATATTATTCTCCGTGTCACAGAATCATTCGGATAGCTCGGTTGGATCTACTTCTCCACCATAAGTCTTGGTCTTACTCCTTGCGATTCGGCTTGCAATCCAAGCTCAACTCCCATGATGATTATTTCCTTCTTGAGGGATGGCATTGACATTTTGTTTTTGATTGCGAAGCACTTGAGTGAGGGCTTCCATGATAGCATTGTTAACTAGACGAGGTCGCACCATCTTCTCAAAACAAATTTCAAACAAGGTTAGTACTTAACAAATAGCACATACAAGAAGACTACAAACTTAGGTCCTTAATTTCTACCCTTCTATCATTTATTATTTAAGGTCAAGTTAAATTTAAGGTTGGGGTACACATGTGTGCGTTGGGAGTGTTATAGCCTTGATACCAACTGCAATACCCCCGCGTAGGCGTAAAATAACATACACCAAAATAGTGGAAAATGTAGAAGTTTTAAAAACTTTTAATACAATACACGCCGACTATCAAACAAGAGTACGAATAAAAGTCAAAGTACTACAAAGGGGAAACTGAGTCCCTCAAAACAATAATAACTAAAAGACAGAGTCTAAGCGCAAGTTAAATGTCTAAAAGTCAACGCTTGCTAGCTCACACATGTCTCACCCAAAAAGCAACACAGACTTCAACCTATTCATTCATTAAACATGAATGCCACAGTCAGTGGGGAGTAACTCGGGGTTCTCCCAGCCATTAGTAGCTCACACATGTCTTACTATAACATTGCATGATAGCAAACTTAGCATGTGAGGATCAATAACCATATATTCATCATACTATCAAAACTAGGGAAGACGCGCCTTGGCAATTGTATAGCTACTAGTGGCTTACATCTCACCACTAGTAACCATAAAGTCGAAGAGGCTAGAGACGAGACACACAATACCATATAAAGCATCCAAAAATCAAACATAGGTAACCATCACATTATCATGTTCATCCAACATATGAAGCAAACACACTCTCATGATAAATGAAATGCACTAGCATAGGTACTATACAAGTAAGACGGCCCTAGACTTCAATCCTCTCGGTAGGACGACGATAATATAATACACTCCTGGTTTAAATCTGGCCAGACTCTCAAGATTTGGGAGTTTCCCGATTGACATGTGGTAAGGCGTTCGACATCCAAGACTCGGTCGACAGAACGGAAGACGAGTGCCGCAAATCCGGCAGAGGCGGCCAACGTAAGAGGCAGAAAGAGAATAAGTATAAAAAATTCGGCAAGGGCGGCCAACGAAAATATTGTCCTAAAAAATGTTAAGCAAGTAGGCTACATGCAATGACACCACCTCGCATGGATAGTACATTAGAAAGCCAGGTCGATCAACGCTAAGCATTCGCCTCCCAACAACGTCGTCATATTCCCACTAACATATGCACAAGCACAAGAGAATGTACCTCCATCGCTTCAACATGAAGTCTAACGAGTATAAGGGTTAAAATAGAAAATGAGAGTTCCACATCATCCAACCAATACGACTCAACCGACTATTCAAGTTAAACATGACTCAAATGAGGAAAACATACAAAATCGTCACTAAATATGTGAGTAAGGCATGTGAGATTCGATATAACTCATACATGAATATTCTACAACATTTCATAAGCCTATAGGGTCGACAAACCGTAAACGTATCGCGTATAAATTGTACATGAGAAAAGAAGTAGAAAAGGAATGCAGGGGGTCCCTTAGCGGGGTAGGTGATCGGCGGCCGGCCCACCGGCTTGGCGACAAAGCACCACCAAAAATAAGGGAAAGACTTAAAGGTTTCCCAGCCGGGTGGGTGATTGGCGGCCGGCCCACTGGCAGGGCACCATGGCTAATACCCAAACTTCAACAAAAACTATCTGGACCCCCAGGCGGCCGGCCAACCGGCGGCCGGTCCACCGGCTGGGAAAGATGCTAACATTTGAAATTCAACTAACATACATGGATCTCCTAGGCGGCCGGCCGACCGATCACCTTAGAGAAAGATGAACGATTTGAATAAATGAGAAAGGTGACGACTTTCTTACCTAGATAAATAGAGGGTGTAGAGAGGGGAAGATTGGTCTAAAAATCAACGAATTCGGTTAAGTAACGAAGGAGATATGGAAGTTTGAAGTTTTGAGAGGAAGAAGGTTTAGCGGAGTTTTTTGTAGGGTTTAGAGAGGGAGACGTTTGCTGAAAATTTAGAGGAAGATGGAGTATGGGGTTTGTTTTAGGAATATGGGTAGTAAAAGACCCAAATCTTAAAAGAGGGTTGACCTAGTTGGATTTTCTAGTAGAGTCTTATTATTGACTTCTAACAGATGGATGCTAAACGGTTTCTACCCATTAAGTTAAATATTATTTATAATTCTAAACTAACGCTAAATAATAAATAAATCGATTATTTGAGGTATTTTAATTCTAATCAAGAAATTGTTGGTACAAAGTGTGTGTTAGTGTGAGAACTTCGAGGATGAAGTTCATTTTTAGGGCGCAAGACTGTAATACTCCGTATTACCCATTGAAATCGGTCGAGTACGAGGTTAGTACTTGACCGAGTAGGAGTGACTTGGTCGAGTCAGTTGGATGTACTCTAGTGAGTGAGGTAGAGTATTGGAATTGAGGTAAGTCAGTATGGGACTCGACCTAGTGACTGCCACTTGACCGAGTGGGTCTCGACATTCGGTGTGGTCTTTTGCGTGTTTTGGTTCAGCAACTTTGTTTTATTCTTACCTGTGAGTTAGGGATTCATATAAATATATCCTAGAATTTGGGCATTTTTCTATGTTATCGAATCTTATATGAGACCAAACCATAGAAAATTGGGGGTATTAGGGAATTAGTGTTTTATTGGCCAATTGATTAAGGATAGAGTATGATTATATATGTTATTATCATCGTATAGGTGATGATTTATTAGAGGGGCGTTTTGATTGCTTGCATTGTGGATTACTCTCTACTCAATCTTTGGGAATTATATGATAGATGTGTTGATTGTGATTTATTTTTGTATTGTGACACTGTTCCTTGATGAGGTGTTGATTGATTATGATCCCTGAACTCATTGATATTGGTTTGTTTTGAGTTTTACAATGGACTTATTGTTGGGGACATGCAATGGTAACCATGTTTCTTTTAGGGCGCCGTGATAGGTAGAGGGCAGCCTAGAGGCTCCTTTTATGGGCCCGCTATAATGGGGAGTGCACAATTTTGGTATGGGAGAGTGGTCTAGCACGTGTGTCGTGTGAGTAAAGTACCACTTATTTGCTGTGTGATTTTTAGAATGGATGATTTTTGATGTCGTGTGATTTGTAGCAAGTGTCGTTGGAGGACGAGGAAGTTTGCCGTTTGATTTGAGTTCCTCATGTCTATTTCCCTTAACCAAGATAGTTTAATTTGATTATCGATTTATATGTGGATGATATTTTATGTGATGCAATATCTTCGACATTGCCACATTTGAGGTGTTACTTGGGTAGTGATTATTCTTACTCGACCTATTGGTTGACTTGGTGGTTTTTTTGTGTGTCAAATTCTTTTAAAAACTATATGCGATAATCCATCTGCCTTCCCCGATGAGAGCTTCCTAACCTTGAAGCACTGATGAAACGTATATGGGATCACATGATTGTCATGAATCCATGGTCTACCTAGAAGAGTAGCATGCTCGTCCTCGGTTAGCGTAGAATATTGCTTCCAAAGTTAGATCACCGATTTGCAATCTGATCTTGATCTTGACCACTAGTCTTTTGTCATATTCTAATATAGATACTCCAGTGTGAGCTAGCTTGCTTGGAGGAATCCCAAGTTATGATTATTTGGTGAGCCGTTAGAGTTTCAAGTATATGATGATGGTGAGCATATTTGTGGCGACATTGACAAGCCAAGATTTTAGCTTAGATTTTGACAGTTATTATATTAAACATTTTTGATATTCCGTTATTAGTTTCAATTTTGTAGCTTTGAGAATTTTGGTTTGTATTTATCACTAAAACTTTGACTTTATGATAATTGTTTTTAATTGGGGTTTTAAATGCACTACCTCGGGAACCGAGTGAGTAGCATCCATATTTAACTTGGCCAGGTATATGGGGGTATTACAATAAATGCAGCAGAAAAAGTTTTCATGGCCTTTTAAGAACATGAATTGTGCGCAAGCTTGCATCAATAACATTGACGGCAACCTTGCTTGTCATTTCTCTTGTTGAAACACCAACTAATTTCATGCTTGTTTGGGGTTCAACGCTAGGACTCTAGGAGACCTGTAGATACCCGTATCAGTTGATATGGAATTTATAAGACTCTCGCCCAACACCCGATGATGATAGGACAATATGTAATATCGTATTGGAGTATATTAACGAAATGTAGCTTTATTATTTTAAAAGGAAGTTTATTTGAAAAATAATCCTTTTATATCTTTAACTCTTTAAAATGTGAGAGTTTTCTAAATGTCTCCTTAGGAATAGTATTCTAACCACCCACACCACACCATTCCCCAAAGTTCTAGCCATGTGTGAGTTAGCTAAGCCTCTTCTATTTTTCCTGGCATTCTTACCCAAACCCACGTAGCCTCATTCTAATCTACCTAATTCCTAATTCCGCCAAATCTCTTCTTCTCTTCCTAAAGCCTATTTCTAAATCCTAAACCAACCAAAATCATATCATATCATATCTACTAGAATCTTATATCATATAAAATTCATATAAGCATCATGCTCCAATTACAAATCAAATTCATAAGAATCATGCTCTAATCGACCAAAATCTACCAAAAACAAATACCATCATATCCAGTTCATGAGAATCATGCTCTATTTACTAAGATTGATCTAATCCTTACTCCAGTTACAAGAAATTTGATTTATTTACTTAGAGGGTGATGACGAGGGTTCATACCAAACGACACTAGGTAACTTAGGAATAACGGTTGGCTGTAGCTCAACTTAGTCATATTTTTGATTGGTTTATTGTTTAATCTATGAATTTATGAATTCATTGGTGAAATCTAGGGTCAAAGTTCTTGGGTTGTTATTTAATCAGCGATTTATGCAGTTTAATAGCGAAATATAGAGTTAATTGTTGTCTTTTAAGCATTTTCTTGGAGTCTTTGCGTTGGATTTTAGTCACGGTGAATAAATTTTATCATGTAATGTTTTATGCAGTTTTATTTTTATCTTGGATTTATCAGTACCTATTTTTTCCTCAATTATTGGCTTTATTGTTTGAACTCCTTTTTTTTAGGTTGTAACATAAATGTTACATCAAAATACCTTAATTGCTGTAATATTCTTGGATTATGCATTTCCTTAATTTTTGGGTTGTTGGACCTATGATATAGTTTTGATAATGACAAGTATATATATTTGACAGTTTGGTTAATTGACAAGTAATGATTTAAATGTTATATCATATGCATGTAATTGTTTGTCTAAGTCTTATTATAGCTAACAACAATTACAAGTAAAGAGATCAAAGTTTAACCTTGAGAAGATTAATCTTTGAAGATTTCATTGAGATGAAGTCATAAGAGCTTGAGGTATAACTTTGAAGATTCATATGCAAAGTTATAGCTATTTTGGTTATAACATTGAAGACACAATTCAAGCAAGATCTACATCAAATAAACACAAGACTCAAGATGGAGGGTCTTTGTGATCAAGATGAAGAGATGATCCATATACTGAAGATCTTTGTGAAGATTAGATAGTATAGGTCGTCATCTGGTAACTATTCCATTATAGTGATTTTTAAGTAGTAAAGTTATAACTATTTCACTTATAACTTTACATACTAAGTTCAAAGTTATAGCTATTTCACCTATAACTTTGAACGATGAAATTGATGCATGATTTTCGAAATAAATCTTTTAAATGTTTTCAAAAAGAGAAAGAGTATTTTATATTTATTGATAGGCTATCGCACACCTTATCAAAGATAAATACCCTAGATACAAATGAATGTAATAATAGGGGTCGAACACAAGGAGACGGGAGTTGATAGCAAGTTGTTATGGAGTGAATTCTATCAAGGTCGGTCACAAATGATTTCTGGTTCGATGATTAAAACAACAATAATAATAAAGGGAGAGTCTAGAGAGGTGGGGTCACACATGCAAATTATGTAAATGCTCAAGTCAAACTAGGAAGCTGATGATAACGATAATTGTTTAGGCTAAAGACACCCACCTCTCGATATTAGTGTCAACCATAGATCGGGTCCTAACGAACTCTCGCTTTGGCTAGGTCGATATATACTAACACATGCTTAGTCTAATTCAATTTCGTGCCTCTCGACTTATAGAAAGAATTAACGAATTTAATCAAGGATTGTGATCAATAATCAAAGACTAACAATACAATGCAAGCATGTGATAGAAACAACTATTTGATATCATAACATCTCATTTCAACAATTGCAAATATTATTTATGCATGGCTTCCCTAATTCCCTAGACAAAGTAACTACTCTTGCATAATGATAAGTAATCTAATAACAAATGATAAAGTAAACATGATAACTAACTAATAATGGAAATGACAAAGGAAATAACAAAACAATACAAGAAATAGAATTACCTCAACAAAGAAAATGAAACTTGTAATGGAAGAACACAATGGAGCTAAATAACTTGCAAATGAATTTTTAATATAAATTGAAATACTTAAAGAAATTATTTGTAACAACTAATGAAAACTAAACTATTCTAAACCTAATCTAATGACTAATGATATTATGTAAAAGAGTGTTTTTTTAGAGTGCAGAATGATGTACAAGATGATAAAAAAGATGCCTCTAAGTGTCGAGGTCCCTCTCCTTTATATAGGGAGAGGGACTTGAAACGTATGCATTCACAGAGCCCAAACCCCGATCGGGGAATGGAAACCCCGATCGGGGAATGGAAACCCCGATTGGGGTTTCACTAATCCGGCTACAATTGCTTAATTACTCCATTAAATACTTGAGGAATCCTATGCTATGCCTTTAAGCTCCTTAATTCTCCGGTTAATTGCATAGTTTGGCATCTTATGAGCATCCAAATATCATCCCTATGTTGAGTTGTGCACTCGTTAAGTTGGGCTTCATTTTGGTTTCTCATTTGTACACCAAACCATTTTACAAGTCTTCAAGCTTGGGCTTGTCATTCTCCATACTATCCTTCCATGGCTTCCATTAGCTTAGTGAACTTTGATGCATGCTAATGTGCTACGAAAAAGCCTCTAAATGATTAGATTCCTACAAAATGTAACAAACACAAGCAATACACCTAGAACATGTAATTAACTCACAAATATACTAAACAAAGTATAATAATCATGTAAAATCGAGCTAAACTAGGGAGTTAAACTATATATAAAATGGACTCATCATTTATCAAAAGTTTTAAATGGTTTCTAATACATTCTCTCTCATTTTTTTGTTGACCTAATAAGCCCAACTAGGGTTTGTGCCTCCTAGGGTTTCGTGAAAGGGAGAAAAACGGCTCCCTTGGTTCGTTTCTCTTCATGGATCAACCTAGGGTTTGTGAAAAATATTTTCACAACAATATTTTAAGATAAAGAGATAAATAGTTATCTTAAAGCAAAAGTTAAACCTTGCCTATTGTATGCGGTGGCTAGGGTTTACAGTTTATATCTTCTATGCTTCTACTATAAATACTCCATGATCTCAAACATTCAAATAATAGTTTTAAAAAATTGATTTTAAACAAACTTTGAGCAAAATATTTATTATTTTTATTATTTGTTTCAAAAAAAGTCAAGCATCACTCTAGTGAAATACGTTATTGGATAATAGTACATCACATAATCTTACTTATTCTTTAACGAGAATTTGTGTGAGTTATATTGTACTCTCTTATTAACGTAAGATAGTATATAGTATTTAGCGATACTCAATATGAGTTATAATCATAGTTGATTATACGAGTGGGTTGATAATTTTTGTAATCCGTAGAGAGGTACTAAGAATTATTAATCGAGAATAGTGGACGTAGGTTTCGATTTGTGAAACAGAACCACTTCAAAAATCTCTTGTGTCCCTCTTTATTTTGTTATTTCATTACTCGCATAATTTACTGATTAATTAATTAGTTGATTTTACTCAATAAAATCAAGTAATTAATTATACACCATATAAATCGAAAAAGTGGGGCTAGATTTTAATACTCAATTCACGCCCCCTCTTTCGTATTCGATCAATAGACTCTACAATTGGTATCAGAGCCTCGTGC
The DNA here is from genome assembly GCA_022085475.1 of Heliosperma pusillum. Taxonomy (NCBI): domain Eukaryota; kingdom Viridiplantae; phylum Streptophyta; class Magnoliopsida; order Caryophyllales; family Caryophyllaceae; genus Heliosperma; species Heliosperma pusillum. The sequence continues at coordinate 11,054 of JAIUZE010016716.1, forward strand.
TCTTGATTGCCTTACATCAAGGAGTCTAATCCTTTTATCTTTTTTGTTTATCTAGTTTCTGCTGCATCTAATTTTATTTCAATGGATTCGTAATACCTAAAGTGTCCCGTATTCAATGGGAAGAACTATGATCTATGGAAAAATATGATGACCCATTACATTAAGGGAAACGACTGGGAGTGCTGGCTAATTATTAAGAATGGTCCGAATAAGATTATGGTTGGATCTGTTACTGGCACTTCCACCGAGAAGAGGATTGTGTTGAGGCGGATTATAAGAAAGCTGAGAAAAACACAAAAGCTATTAGTCTGTTGCAAAACGGCATGATTGCTACCGAGTTTGATCGATTCTCATCTAGTTCATGTGCCAAGGAAATATGGGACGGTCTAGAGCTAGCCTATGAGGGGACTATTGTTGTCTAAAAGCAACGTATCACACTGCTAATGCGAAACTACGAATTGTTCTCTATGGAGCAAAATGAAACGCTTGATAGCATGACCACTCGCTTCTCTAGTATCGTCAATGAATTGAATAATTTAGGAAGAACTTTTGACTCCGAGGAAATTGCTAGGAAGATTTTAAGAAGTATGTCCAAACAATGGAGACCTAAGGTGACGATAATAGAGGAGTGTTAGGACCTATCTAATCTATCCTATCATGAGCTACTCGGAACCCTAATGGCTCACGAGATTAATTTTGATGAGGATTACGCGGATGATAGTAATAGCAAGAAAATGGCCTTACAAGCTGAGTCCAGCAAAAAACAAGATTCAGATCTTGAGGATGAAACAATGTTATTTGCTAAGCGTTTTAAGAAAAAAATCTTCAATCGAAAACATGGAAAAACGCCTAACAATAACACTAACAAAACTTATAAGAAATCAACTGAGTCAAAAGGGTCTCTCTCAAACCGCGGTTGCTTCAAGTGTGAGGACAATGATCATATGATTAAAGATTGCCCCACCTTGAAGAAAGTTAAAGACAAAAAACAACGAGACAAAACCAAGAAGGAATTCTAGCAAGTCATGATGGCTTATTGATGGGGAGATCTCGACACAGAAGACGACGAGTCAGAGAATAAGAAGTTGCTAATCTAAGTCTGAGCAACGTCTGTCTTGACCTATTTTCTGACAGTGACAACGAAAGTAATTGCTCAATATCTGAGATGTGCCTTGTCAGTAATTCAGACTCAGATTCAGACGATGAAGAAGATGTTAGTCATCTTGAACGTAAAAAGCAAGTTAAGAAATTATCTAAGAAATCCTTAATTAGGCATGTTGAAGAAACCCTAGATCATTGTCATGAACAAAGTCTAGAGTTAAGAGACCTTAAGGAAAAAATCTTAGACATTGATGAGGAAAACCAACTTCTGAAGGCCAAAGCCAAAAAGCTCAAATCTAAAGTTACAGCTACTCCAGCTACAACATCAGATATGACAATTGTAGAGAAAACCACTCTTGAGTCTAAAGTTATAGCCAATGAACCTATAATCTCAGAACTAAAACTCAACATTAAAAATCTTCAAGCCAAAGTTATAACTAATAAGGCTATAACTTTAGAATTGAAGAAAGTCAACGAGCTTTTGAAATCTGAAGCTAAGGCAAAGGAAGTTGCTATCATTAATCACAAGAAAGAAAACTCTTTTCTTTCTCAGCAATTGAAAGATATATAGGCTAAATTCTCCCAAGCCAAAGAGAAACATAATGAGGAGAAATTTATATTGGACAAACGCTTTAACGATTTTCGTGAAAACTTTAAAAAGAACAATCCCTCCAAAGACTCGAATATAGACCATTCGAAATGTGAAAAAGAAATTCAGTCTTTGAAGGAATTGCTCCTACATGCACGAAAAGTTAATGATAAGTGGGAAGGAAGTCAGAAAGTCTTAAACTTCCTTACCGAACAGTCTAACAATAACATCAAGATGGGTCTAAGATATGAATGTTATAGTCACAGAGACCACGATAAATGCAAATCCACTCCTTTTGATCGTGATTTCAGGAGAAGGAAATATGTCAATCTTTCAAACTATCTCATTTGCAATTATTGTGGTCACACAGGTCATGGTAATGAGAATTGTGTTAAATATGCCAATGATAATAAACATCAAGCTGATTTTGTTAAAGAACATGTCGTGTCCAATGTTAATGAGTCTGAACCAGAACCTAAACGTGAAGATATGAGAAACAATGAGTTCAGATGGTTTTATGACATGGCTTTCGATTACACATCAAAACCGTCATCATCTAAAGCGAATCTGAATCAAAAGCAGTCATTCAAACCTAGTGTGCGTCACGAAAATAGAAAACCTAGAATGTACTATAATAAACTTAGAAAACCCTATGTTAAGACCAAAAAGAGTTGTAAAACATGTATGGGTTAAGAAGGATCAAATTTACAGAGTCACTAACCATAAAGGACCTAACTTAGCTTGCGTACCTAAACGTTTTATTTGATTCCCTTGCAGATAATAGTGAAAGAGAATAATCAATGGTATCTCGACAGTGGTTGTTCGAGACACATGATCGGAAATAAGAATTTTTTTCTTTCACTAGAGTCTTTCGACGGTGGCAAGGTCACTTTTGGAGACAACAAGAAGGGCAAGATAATCGTTGTAGGTAAGATTGGTATATATTCTTCACATGCTATTAATAATGTTTATCTGGTAAGTGGTCTTAAACATAATCTACTAAGTATCTCTTAACTATGTGACAAAGGCAACAAAGTCGTTTTTCATTCAAATGTTTATTGTATCATAGTTGAAGGTACTAGTAATGTCATTCTTGAGGTCTACGTAAGAGGAATGTGTATATGATTGATTTGAATACAGTCTGTCGAGTCTATTGATCGAATACGAAAGAGGGGGAGGGGGGGGATAAATTAAGTATTAAAACCTAGCCCCACTTTTTCGACTTTTATGATGTGTAATTAATTATTTGATTTTATTGATTAAAATCAACTAATTAATTAACAAAGTAATATGCAAGTAACGAAATAGCGAAAAGTAAAAAGAGACACAAGCAATTTTTGAAGTGGTTCAGTTTCACAAGTCGAAACATACGTCCACTATTCTCAATTAATAATCTTTAGTACCTTTCTACGGATTAAAAAAATTATTAACCCACTTGTATAATCAACTATGATTATAACTCAGATTGAGTATCGCTAAATACTCTATACTATCTTACGTTAATAAGAAAGTACAATATAACGTACACAAATTCTCGTTAAAGAATAAGTAAGATTATGTGATGTACGATTATCGAATAACATATTTCATGCGAGCGATTGATAATAATTGATGCACGACTTTTTTCGAAAAACAAACAATAAAAATAATAAATATTTTGCTCAAAGTTTGTTTAAAATCAATTTGTAAAATTCTCTTAATTGTATATAAAGTCGTGTTGAATGATTGAGATGAAAGGAGTATTTATAATAGAAGCATAGTAGATATAAAATCTAAAACCCTACCTTTCTTTTTAAGAAATATATTTATCTTTAATATCTCAAAAATAATGTTGTAAAGATATTATTAGAATCCTAGGTTGATGCAAACAAGGAAACGTGCCATAGAGGTCGATTTCCTCATCATCACGCAACCCTAGGTGTTTGCCTATGATCACACAACCCTAGGAGGCACAAGTCCTAGGTTTTAAGAAACCCTAGGTGGCACAATCACTAGGTGGGCTTATTAGGTTCACAACAAATTGAGATAAAATGTATTAGAAACCCTAGGTAGCATGACAACTCATAAGTTGTATTACTAACCAATAGAATTCCATAAATACATTATCTAATAAAACTTTCGATAAATATAAAAATACTCTTTCTCTTTTTGAAAACATTTAAAAGATTTATTTCCAAAATCATGCATCAACTTTATCATCCAAAGTTATAGGTGAAATAACTATAACTTTGAACTTAGTGTGTAAAGTTATAAGTGAAATAGTTATAACTTTACAAACATAAAATCACTCTAATGGAATAGTTACCGAATGACGACCTATACTATCTAATCTTCACAAAGATCTTTAGTATACGGATCATCTCTTCATCTTGATCACAAAGACCCTCCATCTTGAGTCTTGTGTTATTTGAAGTAGATCTTGCTTGAATTGTTTCTTCAATGTTATAACCAAAGTAGCTATAACTTTGCATATGAACTTCCAAAGTAATACCCCAAGCTCCTATAACTTTGTCTCACACAAATCTTCAAATTTTGCATATAACTTTGCATAAGAACTTTGTCTCACACAAATCACTCTAATGGAATAGTTACTGAATTTTGCTTCTTTGAGCCCCAATTTATAATGCATGGTCCAACAAACGTAGCAAATCCAGAGGTATTTTTTCTATCTAAAGAACATCCTGCATAATCTGCATCTGAATATCCTACTAGATCGAAATTACACTCAAGTGGATACCATAAGTATAAATTAGATGTACCAATTAAATATCTCAAGATACGTTTAACTGCAATCATATGTGGCTCTTTAGGGCACGATTGAAATCGAGCACAGACACATAAACTAAACATAATGTCAGGTCTACTCGCAGTTAAATATAATAAAGAACCAATCATACCTCGATATGTAGTCTCATCGACATACTTACCATTTTGATCTAAGGTTAACTTTTTATCAGTTACCATAGGTGTGTCCATTGGATGAGCGTTCTCCATACCAAAATTCCTGATTAGCTCCTTGACATATTTCTGTTGGGGGATCTTTATACCGTCCTTAGTTTGTTGAATTTGCAATCCTAGGAAGAAATTCAATTCTCTCATCATGCTCATTTCAAACTCTGAGGTCATTAGATCTCTTCTTCCAAATATCCGTTAAGAAATGCAGTCTTAACGCCCATTTGGTACAGTTTCATTCCTTTATGAGCTGCGAAGGCGATAAGCAGACGAATAGCCTCAAGTCTTGCTAAGCGAAGGTCTTGTCATAATCAATCACTTCCTGTTGATTATATCGTTGAACGACCAATCGAGCCTTATTACAAACTATAACTCCTGAGTCATCCAATTTGTTTCTGAATACCCATCGAGTACCAATCACAGTTCGATATTTAGGTCGTGGCACTAGATGCCAAGCTTTATTACGTTCGAACTGTTGAAGCTCTTCTTGCATTGCCACAATCCAGTCGGATTCTGCAAGTGCTTCTTTGATGTTGGTAGGCTCTATGGTAGACAGAAAAGAATAGAATGAACAAAAGTTATTTAATGTTCGTCTTGTTTGAACTCCCTTATTCAAACTTCCTAGGATACTATCCATAAGATGAGTACTCTTATATTTCCATTTCATAGAATTCCTAGGCTCATCATCATCATCTGATGAACTCTCACTTTCCTCAAATGATTCAGACTCAAGATTGGTTCCCCCCTGAGCTTGACTTCGGGGTTGTAGCTGAAGTTGATACAACTTTAGTTACATTATCTTGATCTGGGTCCAAAGTTATAGCATCATCAGTTATCACTTCGATTTCATTATTCTTGTTTTAAGAGGAGACATTCGTATCGTCAACAATTGTCTCAGTTCTATTTTCAAGATCATTTGCCGGATTATCAAGTTTATCATTGATTCCTTCAATAACTTCTTCATCTATTTCTGGTAGATCATCCCTTGTAAGGCGAAAGTCGGGATCATTCATGTCTTCTTCTTCATTCTGTTCAACTTTGGTCAGGCACATTATCTTCATCAAATACAACATGAACACTTTCTTCTATGCACAAAGTTCTTTTGTTAAATACTTTATAAGCTTTACTATGATTAGAGTAACCAACAAACACAGCTTCGTCACTTCGTGGATCAAATTTGCTTAAATTACTTTTTCCATTATTATGGATAAAACATTTACTACCGAAGCAACGAAAATGAGCTATAGTGGGTTTTGTCCCTCTCAAAAGTTCATAGGGAGCCTTTTTGAGAATTGGTCTAATCATAGCTCTATTGTGCACATAGCATGCAGTACTAATGGCTTCGTCCCAAAAGTTCTTAGTAAGACCACTACACAAAAGCAGAATGCGAGCCATGTCCTCTAGTGTTCTATTCATACCTTCAACGACACCGTTTTGTTGTGGGGTTCGTGGTGCAGAAAATTTATGTCCTACATCATTCTCCCTACAATATTTTATAAAGGCTTGATTATCAAATTCGGTGCCATGATCCGTACGAATAGAAACTAACTTCTTATCATACTTGTTTTGGGCAAGCTTCATTAATACTACAAACTCATCGAAAGTTTCATCTTTAGTAAATAGAAAGATAGGCCATACATACCTTGAGTAGTCGTCGACTAGAACGAAGACGTACCTTGATCCACCACGGCTTCTGACTTTCATAGGTCCACACAAATCCATGTCTAGCAACTCAAGTGGACGTTCTGTACTTACTACTCGTTTTGGTTTGAATGAAGATCTAACTTGTGTGTTGGTATTTCGGCGAAATTGGTCAGAAATTGGATGTCAAAAAGTATTTCGATGAGAATGCTAGTGTCTCGAGTTGTGTGTAAATTTCTCACCAAAATTGAAATTTTTCTTTAACTTTTTGTGAAGTTGGTGGTTCCGCGTCGGGGTGGACGTGATAAGGTGAGTTCCTATGAAATGTTGATTGTCCGTAAGTGGCGAGGGTGAAAGGGTTAATTTAGCTTTTCTTGTATTTGCTCGTTTTTTCCAAACAAGTTTTTCGGTGACGGAGGACTAGGTCTACACGACCTTGGACCTTCCTTATGGCATGTGGATTTCTCGAATTTTGGAGAAAAAAGGGTGGTTGACCCGGCTAGCTGTGAGGTTAATCTTAAAGACGAGACAAATGATACTTATTTGAAGTTTATGAAAATAGCGGCCGTGGGTCCGGAATTAATTTTCCAAGTTAAAGTTGGTTCGGTTGTTGATAAACCGAGTGATTTTGATAATTCATCTCTTGAATCCAAAATGGATTTGTTTATGGGGAAGGTAATGGAGCGCCTTGATGCGCAAGAAAAGGTTATCAGTGAGTTTATGGAAAAGACGGTTCAAACCGTGGCGATGTGGCATAGTGGTGGCTCAAATCGTGGCCTTGATGCACTATTACAATTTAGCACTTGGGCCACGATAAAATTCGTGGCGCAAGTGCTAAATTTCCGTGGCTAGAGCATATTGCCACGGGAATACCTTTCGTGGCCCAAGTGGTCGTGGCTAACTGATAACCACGAGCTAAAAATTTATTCCCGTGGCAAACGAGATAGGTATAAAATAAATTAATATAATGAAAAATATTATTATTTTTTTCACAACCATATATTTTCACATATTAAATTATGCAGAGCCGTATACTTGATTTGATAGTTAAGCTATTTCATTCAAACGTTATTTCGTTTCAACAATAATCCACTTGTACGCTTCGGAGAAGCTTCCAGGAGGTCACCCATCCCATGACTACTCTCACCTGAGAGCGCTTAACTGTAGAGTTCTTATGACGACCTTCCAAAGATGAAAGTTAACATTTGTTGGTATAATTACAACTTTGAATCCTTTTAAAATGATTGTCTTTCAAAAAATATATTAACTATCACTTGAAGATAAAAGTGTTACTTGATTACATATTTTTGCTGAAAAATATATTATTTTGGCCCAAAATTCTTTAGTTTTTTATGATAATTTCCCAGTTAATGATTTTGAGTCATGTTTTTGCCGAAATAAACAAAAATATTTTCTCAAGAAGGTAATTTAATCATGTTATGCTTTTTTTACTTAATTTAGCGACATTCTAATTTTATTTTATCTTCTACTAATCTTTTCATTTTTTTCCTACGCAAATTAATTTCTTTAACCGTCGTACGTACGACGAGAAAGACGTGAGAAAATACTTTTTTTTTTTCTAAAAATAAAAAATTCATTTGTACAACTGTTAACCAAAAAGTAGTGACCTTATACAAAAAAAAAAAAAAATATTGTTGTACAATAGATTTTTTTTTTTTTTTTTTACAGCGTAAATAAGAAATTTACTCTTTTTTAAAATTCAGTTTCTATAAATATTTCTTATAAACACATTTACTAAACTAAAGCCTTTAAAGTACACTTTAATAAATAATTGTTTCTCGATCAACTCCAATTTTTTTATGTTATTCCCTCTTTGTTTGAACTTATTCCGTTTGTCACTTAACCAATTTAAACTTTGAAACGTGATTATTTAGAAAAAATGCAGAAGTTCAAAATCAGTTAGAATAAGTCATCTGAATTGCATTCGAAATCAATTTTTGATCAAAGTGTATTGCACACGAGTAATTTAAAAAAATATTTATAAGTTAGTAAATTAGAAAATAAAAAGATTATAAAAGAAAGTAATTTCGAACTTAATATTGTAACACCCGCAAATGTACCCTATTTTTATAAGTAAAATATTTTACGGATACTTTTCAGCGAAATTTAGTTTTTGTTTAGAATTAAATTTATCGTGTCGAATTTAGAATTTACGAGTTCGTATTTGGATTTTACGCGAGATTTCAAGTGAATCCCGTCTTAAGTCGTCTTTGACTTTTTCTTGACTTTTCCACTTACACATCTCATACTCCCTCTTAACCTAACTCATTCCACACAACTCAACTCTTTCTTCCTCTTTAAGGAAACCCAAAGAAACCTTGCCTCCATTTTTGATCCGTCTTGTAATCGTCATAACTCTTTCATTTCTCGCTCAAATTCACGTAAGTTCGTCTTATTCTTCCCCTCTTATCTTCCTCTATCCGTATTGGTAATAAAATTACCGTCTTTCTCGCTTTTTAAATTATCCGTCTTTCTCAAGGTGAATTATATTCATCTTTTATTATCTAATTGTAGGTGGAGACTAGGAAGGTTTAGAAATCGTTTAAAGTCGCATAAAGGTAACGGTGAAGGGTTACTCGATATCATTTACGTGTTTTAATGTGTTTTCCATGTTAGAAATCGTATTTAGAATATGATTAGTAATCTTAGGAATTGTGTTGTTGATGATGGTTGTTGTTAGTTGATAATTGATATGAGAATTGAGGAATTGTGATGATAAATGATATTTGTGTTATGCCTTAGTGAAATTGTGGAAATTCGTGTGACTCGTGCCTGCCCGAACACGACGCTGGCAGCGTTACTCGCTGCCGACTGCAGTTTTCCTGCACTGACCCCTTTTCGTAAAATGATCATATCTCCTTCGTTACTTGCTTGTTTTGGGCTTGTGACATCCCGTTGGAACCGTAAGAGGATAAGCTATCACCTCCATTTAGAATTTTTGCATTTGGATGTCTATAACTCTAGTTATGACCGTTTGAAGTGGACCCTTGTTTTAGTTGGTTTCCAAACAACGTTGTTTTGGAGAGGTGATCTATGTTTCTTATTCATTATGCTTCATAAACTTTTTTAATGCTTATATATCATGTATTGATTCATTTTTATCATAGTTAAGTTTATATAATTCCCTATTCTCATGTTTTGTGACGGTTTTTGGTATGTCCCACTTTGAGTCGGTTTTTACAAATGATACGGTTTGAGCACTATTTTGTTTGTGCTTTGTACTCTCATTCCCTTGGCTACCTTCCACGTTCGTAAGGCTGGAATGTCGGAACGGGGAGGTATCCTACTGCTTAAATTGCATGTGTTAGTGGGCATACGACGACATTGTTGGGAGGCGAACGCTATGCGTTGATCGACCCGGCCGTCAAATGTTGTGTACTTGCGAGGTGGTGTTATTTGCATGTAGCGTACCGCTTGTTATGAGGCTTGTGCTCTTTTCCGCCTCTTTCGTGAATTGATCGACCGAATTTGGGGTACTCGGCGTCTATGATTGACCGAGTCTTGGATGCGAAACGTTTATCGCATGTCGAATCGGAACACGTTTATTCCGAGAGTCTGGCCATGTTTTTAGACTAGGACCGGATATTTATATCGTCGTGCTATCAGGAGGAAATTAGTCTACATATACGAAATGTAGCATCGTGTATGCGTTCAGGGAAATGATGTATCCCGTGGATGCCTTTTAATCATACTTGCCATGTACACGGTGCTAGTGCGTTTCATTTACCGTGAGAGAGGTCGTCAATGTATTGTTATGTGTGGATTGGTGATTACATGATTGATTATTCATGATCATACCATGACTTGGCATGGTTTGTTTGTCGAGTCTCAATCTTATCAAACTTATACCGCTAACGGTGAGATGCAAGCCCTAGTGAGCGTATTCGGTTGCCTAAGAGTGTCTTCACCGAGTCTTTGTATAACATGATGGTTTCGGATTTGTATTCCATATGCTCTTATCATTAAATATCGAATTGCCTATCTATTCTTATCGTAATTCACATGTATATCTATATATGCATGCATCTACTTTTGTATTTCCTTTTATGTACGTTTAATGTGATATGGCTGGGAGAACCCGGAGTTACTCCCCACTTACTGTGGCGTTCATGTTTTTCATGGATGAACAGGTTGCTTGATTGGATGACTTTTTGCTTGTGGTATTTTGGGTTCGGGTGTGAGCTAGCGGGCGTGGTCCCTGGATTGAAACACCTCTAGACGATTTTAGCTAGTTGCTAATAACTTTGTCGTTGGATAACATTTGGAGAGACTACGTCTCTTGTAGTATTTTGTATTTGGTTTGTAACATCTGACACTCCTCGTATTTTCTATTGACATGTAAAAAGTTTTAAAAACACCGTATTTCCGCTATTTAAATCACATGCTTGTATGTTTTATTTCTGCATTCGCGAGGGTTGTCACAAGTATTTTCTAAACTGATTTCTTATTATACTTCATCGATTGTTTATTCAAAATTTTTATATTATTTATAAAACTTATTTTAGACTACTATAATCTCTATCTTATTTTACCCCGTGATCGCTTATTTTAAACATATTTTTTTGCTTTCTCTATTGATTTATTAATTTGTTGAAGATTATCTTTTATTTTCATTTTTTTAGCGTACTTATTCTATTTAATCATTTTTTTTATCTAATTTTTTTTTCTCCTAAAACATTAACCAAAATTTTCAACAAATTGGTCATGTTACAATTGGTCATGTTACATACCTAATGGCCAAGTTGACGGAAAACATAGTTGAGGATCACGCCAATAGCTATTAATAGAGTTGAGGGTTATCATGTGTGATCTTTGAAAAGTAAGGTTATCACGTAGAATTTGAAAAAACACAGGGTTACCATATAGAAAAACCGTTAATTTTAATATGCTATATTTTTAAACGTGATAAATCCTTTTATGAATATTTTTCAAGATTATAAATTGTAAATTAAAATTAATATAACAAATTAACATAAATTCACAATTTTCATAAACGTAAATATTTATTTAGATAAATTTTTAAATTATCCTTGTTATGAATTAAAACGATTAAAAAAAATTCTGATTTGTAATAAAATAAAAAACAATACCAAATTTTGTGTATAATTTTACAAAAGTTTCAATCTTATTAGATAAAACAAAAGAATACCAAATTTTTATTAAAAAATCAAGTATTTTCAAAATTTTATATCTAAATGTACATTGATATTGTCTATATTTATCTAAATTTCATTCAACATTTGTATTTTTTTAAAAAAAACAAGGTTTACGTTTTACTTAACATAAATATATCTTGATTCAAGTCTTGACAGATTTCGCCACGGTGTTTGTTAGTTCGTGGCTAAGCAAATGCATTGCCACGGACAAGATGTATGTCGTAGCTAAAAAAAGTATTTGTCACGGAACAAGTCATGGCTAGATATACTTTCGCCACGGGTCTTATATAGTTCGTGGCTAAATTAATTATTAGCCACGGTTGTTGCCAAATTCGTGGCACAAGTGACTTTTTGCCATGAGAAAAGTTTTCTTGTGTCATAAATTCTTTCTAAATTATTGAAAGAAACTTTTCCCGTGGCTAAGCAAAATTAAGCCACGAATTATAATTTTCCGTGACATAAATTGTGGCCCAAGTGTCACTTTGTTGTAGTGATGGATCGGCTGTGAGTGGCGAATTGACGACATTGATGTCGGAAGTCGATGGTAGACTTCAAAAGATTGAACGTAATGTGGTAGATATCCGACAAGAACTTTTTAGACAACGGGATCGGTTGCAATTCTTGGTTAGCCAAGGAGGTGCATTGGTAAAGAGTGGTGCGGAGATGCGAGATGGGATGCACACCATCTATGACGCGACGAAGGCTCTCTTTATGAAGGTTCCAAACCTTGATGCGTCCCTCACCGCGCAAGCCGCTCATGTTAAGTCATGCTTTGATCGTCTTGACACCATTGAGAATCGTACCCGACCCGGTTATGTCGACCCTACCAAACCTTGTCCTCCACATATGCCTTGATTTCTTATTATCTTACTATTTTAAGACTTAAACTACTTATCTTTTGTTGGATTGTCAATTCGGCCTATTTTTTTGCCATGTTTCTATTCGGCCCATTGGCATTATACTATCCTTTTTCATTTGATTTGTAGTATTATGGACATTTCTGTACTTGATTTTGCTTGCTTATGAATCGTTATATATTTGGTATTTGCATATCTATTTCTTGCCTCAGAGTGTATTATTCTAGTCATTTTATGTCCTTGTTCTTGTCTTTTCAATGATGCCAAGAGGGGTTAGAAATGATATGATTTGAGTCTTTGCTTAAGTTTTCTCCTTGTCAAGACCCGTTATCTCTTAAAGTATTTCAAGTTATAACTTTGGCTAGTTTGTTATGTTCATGCGATCAACGTTACTATAACTTTGGAGTATTATGTTGAGGGGGAACTAACTTAGTCACAAATCATAAGAGACTTGTCATCATAAGAAAGTGGGAATTTGGTGGACCTATGATATAGTTTTGATAATGAAAAATATATATTTGACAATTTGGTTAATTGTCAAGTAATGATTTAATTGTTATATTATATGCATCTAATTGTGTGTCTAAGTCTTATTATAGCTAACAACAATTACAAGCAAAGAGATCAAAGTTTAGGCTTGAGAAGATTTAACTTTGAAGATTTCATTGAGACAAAGTTATAAGAGCTTGAGGTATAACTTTGAAGATTTATATGCAAAGTTATAGCTATTTTGGTTATAACATTGAAGAAACAATTCAAGGAAGATCTACATCAAATAAACACAAGACTCAAGATGGAGGGTCTTTGTGATCAAGATGAAGAGATCATGTAACACCCGCAAATGTACCCTATTTGTAATTTAAAAATATTATACGGATACTTTTCAGCGAAATTTAGTTTTAGTTTAGAATTAAATTTTCCGTGTCTAATATAGAATTTCCGAGTTCGTATTTGGACTTTACGCGAGATTCTGAGTAAATTACGTCTTAAGACGTTATTGACTTTTTCCTTGACTTTTTCCACTTACTCTTCATATAGTCCCTCATAACCTAACTCCCTCACATTCATCTTCTTCTTCCTCAGTAAGAAACCCCAAAAACCTAGCCTCCATATTTGATCCACCTTGTAATCGTCGCTACTCATTCATTTCTCGCTCAAATTCGCTCTAGTTCGTCTTATTCTTTCCCTCTCATCGTCCTCTATCCGTTTTGGTAATAAAATTACCGTCTTTCTTGCTTTTCAATTTATCCGTCTTTCTCAAAAGTGAATTATATTCATCTTTAATTATCTAATTGTAGGTGGAGACTAGGAAGACTTAGAAATCGTTTGAAGACGCGTAAAGGTAACGGTGAAGGGTTACTCGATATCATTTACGTGTTTTTATGTGTTTTCTATGTTAGAAATTGTATTTAGAATATGATTAGTAATCTTAGGATTTGTGTTGTTAATGATAGTTGTTGTTAGTTGAATTGATATGAGAATTGATGATTTGTGATGATAGATGATATTTGTGTTATGCCTTAGTGAAAATTGTGAAATTCGTATGACTCGTGCCTGCCAGACCAGGACGCTGGCAGCGTCGTAGGACGCTGACAGCGTTGCCTGGCGCTGGCAGCGTCTCTTGCTTCCAGTTTCCCAAGTCGACTGCAGTTTTCCTGCACTGACCCCTTTTTGTAAAATGATCATATCTCCTTCGTTACTTGCTTGTTTTGAGCATGTGACATCCCGTTGGAACCGTAAGAAGATAAGCTATCACCTCCATTTGGAATTTCTGCATTTGGATGTCTAGAACGCTAGTTATGACCGTTTGAAGTGGACCCTTGTTTTAGTTGGTTTCCAAACAACGTTGTTTTGGAGAGGGGATCTATGTTTCTTATTTATGGTGCTTCATAAACTTGTTCTAATGCTTATGTATCATGTATTGACTCATTTTTATCATAGTTAAATTTATATAATTCCATATTCTCATGTTTTGTGACGGTTTTTGGTATGTCCCACTTTGAGTCGGTTTTTACAAATGTTACGGTTTGAGCACTATTTTGTTATGTGCTTTGTACTCTCATTCCCTTGGCTACATCCACGTTCGTAAGGCTGGAATGTCGGAACGGGGATGTATCCTACTGCTTAATTGCATGTGTTAGTGGGCATACGACGACGTTGTTGGGAGGCGAACGCTTTGCGTTGATCGACCCGGCCGTCAAATGTTGTGTACTTGCGAGGTGGTGTTATTTGCATGTAGCGTACCGCTTGTTATGAGGCTTGTGCTCTTTTCCGCCTCTTTTGTGAATGTCGACCGAATTTGGGGTACTCGGCGTCAATGATTGACCGAGTCTTGGATGCGAAATGTCATCGCATGTTGAATCGGAAAATGGTTTATTCCGAGAGTCTGGCCAGGTTTAGACTAGGACCGGATATTTATATCGTCGTGCTACCAGAGGAAATTAGTCTACATATACGAAATGTCATCGTGTATGCGTTCAGGGAAATGCTTATCTCGTGGATGCCTTTTAATCATTCTTGCCATGTACACGGTGCTAGTGCGTTTCATTTACCGTGAGAGATGTCGTCAATGTATTGGTATGTTTGGATGGATGATTACATGATTGATTATTCGTGATCATTGGATGACTTGGCATGGTGTTTTTGTCGAGTCTCAATCTTATCAAACTTATACCGCTAACGGTGAGATGCAAGCCCTAGTGAGCGTATTCGGTTGCCTAAGAGTGTCTTCCCCGAGTCTATCTATAGCATGATGGTTACGGATTGTACTTCATATGCTCTTATCATTATATATTGAATTGCCTATCTATCCCTATAGTATTTCACATGTATATCTATATATGCATGCTTCTACTTTTGTATTTCTTTTTATGTACGTTTAATGTGATATGGCCGGGAGAACCCGGAGTTGCTTGACTGGATGGCTTTTTGCTTGTGGTATTTTGGGTTCGGGTGTGAGCTAGCGGGCGTGGTCCCTGGTTTGAAACACCTCTAGACGATTTTAGCTAGTTGCTAATAACTTTGTTGTTGTATAACATTTTGAGAGACTTCGTCTCTTTGTTGTATTTCATACTTTAGTTTTTAATATTTGACACTCCTCGTATTTTCTTTTTGCATGTAAAAAGGTTTTTAAAATACCGTATTTTCCGCTAATTAAATCACATGCTTGTATGTTTTATTTCCGCATTCGCGAGGGTTGTCTTAGATCATCCATATATTGAAGATCTTTGTGAAGATTAGATACCATAAGTCGTCATCTGGTAACTATTCCATTAGAGTGATTTGTAAGTAGTAAAGTTATAACTATTTCACTTATAACTTTACATACTAAGTTCAAAGTTATAGCTATTTCACCTATAACTTTGAATGATGAAATTGATGCATGATTTTGAAAATAAATCTTATAAATGTTTTCAAAAAGAGAAAGATATTTTATATTTATCAAAAGTTTTAAATAGATAATGGAATTATGATATTCTATTGGTTAGAAATACAACTTATGAGTTGTCATGCTACCTATAGTTTCTCATACATTCTATCTCATTTTGTTGTTGACCTAATAAGTCAACAAGGTTTGTGCCTCCTAGGGTTTCGTTAAAGGGAGGAAAACGTCCCCTTTGGTTCGTTTCTCTTCATGGATCAACCTAGGGTTTGTGCAAAATATTTTCACAACAATATTTTGAGATAAAAAGATAAATAGTTTTTGTAAAGCAAAAGTTAGGGTTTTGCTAAACCCTGATCCTTGCCTCTTGTATGCGGTGGCTAGGGTTTAGAGTTTATATCTCCTATGCTTCTACTATAAATACTCCATGATCTCAAACATTCAAATAAGAATTTTACAAATTGATTTTAAACAAATTTTGAGAAAAATATTTATTATTTTTATTGTTTGTTTCGAAAAAAGTCAAACATCAATCTTTCTCAATCACTCAAGTGAAATATGTTATTGGATAATAGTACATCACATAATCTTACTTATTCTTTAACGAGAATTTGTGTGAGTTATATTGTATTATCTTATTAACGTAAGATAGTATATAGTATGTAGCGATACTTAATCTGAGTTATAACCATAGTTGATTATATGATTGGGTTGTTAATTTTTGTAATCCGTAGAGAGGTACTAAAAATTATTAATCGAGAATAGTGGACGTACGTTTCGATTTGTGAAACTGAACCACTTCAAAATTCTCTTGTGTCCCTCTTTATTTCGTTTTTTCGTTACCCACATAATTCATAGATTAATTAATTAATTGATTTTACTCAATAAAATCAAGTAATTAATTATACATCATATAAATCGAAAAAGTGGGGTTAGTTTTTAAGACTCAATTCACCCCCCTCTGTCGTATTCGATCAATAGACTCTACATGGTTTTATTGTTTGATCGAGGTTTGGATTATGCATTTCCTTGTTGTTTTTATGCCTAAGTTAAAATGATTAAATTTTACGATGGAGTGTTGACTGATTGCAATGTGATACTTGTTGTTTACGATTTTTCCTAACTATTGGGTAAAGGTATATTAAACTTGGGAGGCAAATAATCAAATATTATTTAAATTTTTATAGGTATTTCCATGCTTTGAGTGCTGTATCATTTATGTGCACAAATAGTTTGTTTGGGTGAAGTGACATGTCATATAAGGAGGTTGGAGTAGGTGGGTTATGTGGCACTGCTGAATGTTACATAGAATATTAATTTCTATTTGCCCTATGTTTGGTTTAGCTATGTTCTGATTGCCTTCAGTTGTGTCATTCTTGATTTCTTGCGGATATGTGGCTGTTCGTGGACCTATCACATTATCAGGGGATCACTAGTTGAATAGGAAGTTGAGGTTGTTCTTGATTTTGTTTGGTTTGAGCCTTTGAGGAGAGGGGGTAGGATGGAGGTAGAGGGACTTTATGTTTTGTTTGGTGCAGTTTGAAAAGAATAGAGCGAGGGTGAGGTGTAATACCCGTAAAATTCGTTAATAGAGATAAAAAGGAATATAAAAAAAAATTATGCGTAATCGAATTTTGCAATAAAGGATTTTTAAAAGACTAAAATCAATAGAGATGAAATGGAAAATCTAGTAGCGATATAATTATCGCTTCGTTGGGAATCGGTTACGACCTTGGAGCAAGTAATTATATAATAAAATATTAATGTGGAACATTATAAATATATATTTATAAAA
The DNA here is from genome assembly GCA_022085475.1 of Heliosperma pusillum. Classification (NCBI taxonomy): domain Eukaryota; kingdom Viridiplantae; phylum Streptophyta; class Magnoliopsida; order Caryophyllales; family Caryophyllaceae; genus Heliosperma; species Heliosperma pusillum. The sequence continues at coordinate 28,548 of JAIUZE010016716.1, forward strand.
TAAAATCCGTACATAATAAAATAAGGTAGAACGAATAGAATGTTGGTGGCCGGAATTTGTAAAACCGTGTCACATTTTGGGCGCGTACTATAATTTTCGCTCAATAAAAGTTCCCGACTTTAAAAATCGTCATCTAGTGAATCATAATCTGAAATATAGGCACCTAGAACACTCCTC
>JAIUZE010016717.1:0-35403 GCA_022085475.1 Heliosperma pusillum
TGTTGACTAAGTACCCATAGAGAATTATGAGGATATTGCGTCTTGACCATTCTAATTCTAAATGAGTAGCTTGGACCATGACATTGATAGGCACGTACTATCTTTAACGAGTATATGTTCACTGCTTGATAGCTTTTGTGTCACTGGCTTGGGCCTTTTGATACCAAGCCGGGGGCATGGCTGCCTAATTGCTTCAACTTTGGGAATGGAGCCCAGCTTAAGTACTAGCCATCTCTGCTTAGGGGGTCGCCTAGTAGAGTTTCTCATGTACGGTTATGTCATGGGACGGGGAATGGAATAGCTGTTGTCGCTAGGTCTGATCAGTCTAGGACTAGGATGTTTTCCTACCTTGTGGTATAGCCTCGAGTTACAGAAGTCGTCTATTGACTGTCCTAGGAACTTATGCCTGTTTGTAGAAGTATTGGTCTTTCATGTTTGTATGATTCTATGAATCTTAGAAGGTGAGATGCAAGCCGGCTAAGGTTGATAGAGTTTGGATTACCGGATGTTAACTGATTCACATGATATTATGTTTGATTAGGGTTTGAGTGTATCATGGCCATGTTCAAGGTAACCTCTGAGCTAGCATACCAGCTTCCCTACCTCGAGGTTATAGATTAATAACGGTTTCACATGATAGCTTTCATATGCTAGGTTATATGTTAGTTAATTGTTTCATAACATGAAAAGCATATCGTATATGTTAAGGTTTTGTATTTTCCATATACATTGCTTTTATGTTATTCATGTTTTATTAAACTCGACATTTCGTGGCTGGGAGAACTCGGATTTACTCCCCACTGACTGTGGCTTCCGTGTTTATATTTAATGCGGTTGGCAGGTTTGTGATGCATACTTGGGTACATTGACGAGCTAGCGAGCGAAGTATTTACCTTGGACCTATATTCGGTTCTTAGGATTGTATATATTATACACTCTTTTATTTCCGTATTTATACGAGAGATATGTCTCCCGTTTTGGATATTTCTTTTGTATAATATTATTTCCTTTTTGTTATGAACCTTTTTATTTAAGACACCTTTGTTATGTATTCTCATTTTTATTTAGTTAAATTATTTTTTTCTTTCCGCATATTTGAGGGTGTCACAGGCTAGAAACAGAGTCTTAGCCATTTAGGCTTGAACATAAGAACATCATATTCATTTCATGCTATTTTATTCTAAATTCTAACATGTGAATTATTAATCTTTACGAAACCCGCTTGACTTAAGGAATATCAAATTAAACTACAATCTCATGCTATAATTTCTAACATGTGAGAAATAATAATATTTTGAAAACCGTTTTATTAAATAATTTACTTATTAAAATTTCCCACTTGCTAAATTTTACAAAACATGATATAATAATAACAATAAACTCAAAAACCGTCACAAGCCCAAAGGAGGGCTCACGGGTCATGGGCTGGACCGGGCCTGGACTGGGCCCACGGGCTGGTTTGGGCCGGTTTTGGTCAACATTTCTAAAATCGTTTTCTTAATATTTCCCGCATGCTTAACATATTTAAAACCCGTCAAAACAACAACAAAACAATCAAGTATCGACACAAGCCCAAAGAGCCAATTAATGGGCCAACCTAGACCGGACCTGGACCGGGCCTGGACCGGCCTGAACCGGCCTGAACCGGCCTGAACCGGGCCTGAACCGGCCACCACTCACGGCCACCACACACGGCCACCAACAACAACAACCCAAATTTATTTTTAACATGTTTTAATTAACAACCATCCATTTTAACAACCAATTCAACCATCATTCATACAAAAATTATGATTATGAACAAATCATCCAACATATCAAAAACACCAAATATGTTAAAAACTCATAGAACTTAATAATAATAACAACCTAGCATGTTACTACTTAAAACCGTAAATAATAAAAACAACAACAAAAACAAAAGTATGTGACATTAATTCGTCGAGTAACTCGGTAATCGTTACCTTAGCTAGCACAAAACCAAGTAGCACCAAAATAAGAACTAAAAACCCGTCTACTAATCTTCTTCTAAAATATACGAGTCACCAAACTCGTCTTCATAATCTTCTCCTATAAGAAATGACAAAAATAACATTATTAGTATTAAAACTTGATTTCAACAATTAAAGTGTTGAAAACGATTTTGTCGGAATTGAAAATGAAACGTACATGGAGATGAAGAGCGGAGAGGAGACTCTAGAAATATAATTTAGAACGGATTTGACCAAGTAACGAAGGTTTTGTGACGATTTTGCTCAAGAACGATCAAGAACACGAAGAACAATTGTGATTATATTAAAGAAGGTATTAAGTAGATATTAAGTTGATTTAATGTAAAATAAAAAGATAATGAGTGAGTAAGAGGGGAGTTGGGCCGTGTAATATAGAGGTTTAACGGGAGTCGGGTTTTGAACTTGTTGTTACGGAATTGACTCGGGTTTTATAAATATATTATGGTAAATATCTAGATATTATTAGATATTATGTTAGTTTAATCAAATATCTAGATATTATTAGATATTATGTTAGTTTAATCAAAAGAAAGGAAAATATCTAATCCTAAGAGAAGAGGAAGAGGCGTGTGGAAGAGGGAGTTGTCGGGTCCGGGTTTAAGCGATTTGTTGCAGAATTTCAGTTGACAGATCGATAAAGTTACAAATATCTTAGATATTTGTATTAGTTTAATTAAAGTAATCAAAAGATCTAAAATGAGGGGAAAAGCTGTTTTGGGCGTGTGGCACATGTAGGAGTCGGGTTTTGGGTTTGTTTCGGGACTTAAGTTGACTCGGGAATAGTTAAATGAAGTTCGGGTTTAAACCGTATAACCTACTCTTTAATTCCTAATAAATTCAAAATAATTATATTAAATTATCATAAATTCAAATAAATCGTAATAAATTAAAATAAATTAAATTTATTATTTTTCAAATATAATTTCGGTCTTTCAAATTACGGGTTGTTACAAAAATGGTCCGCCCTCTTATCATGGACTTCATTTTATCTTTCACATTTTGTCATTTGTAATTTGGTATGCCATGTATCATGTAACATGTAACATGTAACATGTAACATGTAACATGTAACATGTAACATGTAACATGTAACATGTAACATGTAACATGTAACATGTAACATGTAACATGTAACATGTAACATGTAACATGTAACATGTCATTAGATATTTTAATGCATATTTAACAAATTAAATATCGTTTTACATCACATAAATTACATTTAACAAATTGACTAGTAATTCATAATTACATGTGTATAAAATGAGTCATATAAAGTGTAGTTAATATAATCTACAACCTTTTGTAATTACAATTAACTAATTCTTCTTATCTCAAATTATTTCATAAACAATAATCAATTTTACTAATAAAACATTTTAATTACCAAACCAAGTCTTATTTAATCACATTACAATAAGACATAAAATTCTCACTCACAAATAAAATTTGTTCAATTTAAAGATTTAATTAATCTGTATCGATATACAATTAATAACTTTTCAATTAAGGGAATGGTCCTATAGGTGTGACCTTAAGGGATCAACTGATCACCACCGTAAACGACAGTAACGTCAAACTCTAGTTAGTCAATCATTACTCATAAATGTTGATCAGTTGACTGTACAATGTATCATCCCTCATGTATTCTTTTATGAGATTTATTAATGTGATCGCACTACTGTCGAGGACACATACTCCAACAATCTCTCACTTGTCCGAGACAAGTGTGCGACACCAATTCTCTTGTCCTATTACTATCTCCCACTCAACGCAAGGTGTCTTGCAGGTCGTACTTGCATTTGATCATATCAAGAGTGGTTTCCTTGATCTGGAGAGTAACTGTCTAAGCAAAATTATCTACCACAGATACCTTCCGAGCGTGGCCACACATTTCCAGCTTACTACTCCTCGAGATTTTAAATAACCCTGACAAGGGGTGGACAATTCCTATCGCACTATACCCTTCGATCAGCCACATCTCATTATGATCCAAAAGATGATCATTTGATCCCAATTACGAAGGTTGTAGAGCATAAATCAAAGTCACTCTGAAACTGTGCCACCTTAGGCGAACAGTCTTTAGTCAAAGAATTGACTTAAAAGAATACTATAGTAGCTCTTGCCACGTCCAGGTTATATGAATTGACAGAACTCTATAAGCGGTCACTGCCCGAAAAAGTGTCCCATACAATCTGCCTATGTGATCGACTAATCATCCCTTATGACCCTATGTCACTTGAACTTGCAATCAATCGCATCACACTCCAGTTACTTGGAGACGTCACCTCATATAAGCAACTAGGGGCGAATACTATGTCAATCCAGTTCACTTTAATAGGGTTCAATATTGTCTCAACAACCCCTTTGGATATAACAAAGCAATCTATAAAAGAGTTTAAAAATAAAACTCAAACGATAAAAGTGATTATCATATATGAACAATCAAAACAACATTTTTTATTTAATATCTCATAATCTAATACAAGTTTGGCATGCGTTTAAGACTAATGAAAACTACATGTTGGTCATGTTTAGCCTGCGATAAGGGCATGGTTAAGGGATCAGAAATATTATCATTTGTCCCAACCTTACATATCGCAATTTCCTTCCTTTCAATGTAATCTCCGATGGCATGAAATTTTCGAAGTACATGTTTAGAATTGTTACTAGACTTGGGCTCTTTAGCTTGAAAGATAACTCCACTGTTATCACAAAAGATCGTGATAGGATCCTTGGCAGAAGGAACTACCCTTAGCCCCTCTAAGAACTGCCTTATCCAAACAGCTTCCTTGGCAGCTGCAGATGCTGCAATGCACTCAGCCTCCGTTGTAGAATCCACAATGACCGACACTTTGAAGCTTTTCCAGCTAACCGCACCTCCATTGATCATGAAAAAAAGCAAACTTGGGATTTCAAATCATTCCTATCGGTTTGGAAGCTCGAATCGGTATAACCCTTAACATATGATTCAGAATCTCCTCCAAACACTCAGAGTGAATCCTTAGTCTTTCTCAAGTACTTAAGGATGTTCTTGACGGCTATCCAGTGACTCTCACCTGGATTGGCTTGATATCTACTTGTCATGCTCAAAGCATGCGAGACATCTGGACTTGTGCATATCATGGTATACATGATCGATCCTACGACGGAAGCATAGGTGTGGTACACGGCCTAGTGAGGTACCACAAGATGGAAACGAGGGACAAGCGTAGTGATACGCATTTGTGGAGTCGCCAAAATATTTTATGGAAAATTGGAACCGTTCGAATACTTTATGCCATGTCAAGACACAAAGTAATGACATGAACACTAATAACTCGTTACCCTTAGCATTCTATGTCTAGAATGACTCTCGTGGATGCCAATGAACACGGATGTTCACAGAGATCTGGAGTAAGGGGTGAGGGTACGTATTAGGAAGTTCTTTAATCGAACACCTAATCCCGCCCGCCTCGATAGCGGCCTCTACTAATGATTAAGGAAATCGTTTGTATTTGATATGTTATCGATTGTATGCATGCAATGCAACATCCAACATTTAAATCTTAGCATGTAAATTAGACTATGTCGGTGAACATGTAATTAGCACTCAATTATGTCAATTTGGGAATTTAAGGTTAATTATACAAAAGAAAGATTTAATTATACAAAAGAAATATAGAAAATCATACAATACAATGACAAAATGAAATTACAACGGATTACAAAGATTACAAAAGATTACGGGATCAACTTCAGAAATATACTCAAAATGGAGATTTGAAGAAAAGAAAAAGAATTGAAAAACTAAAAGACAGATTAACATTTATATTAGAGTTAATAGTCGATTAAATATATAACTAAAGCTTTGTCAAAACGATAATGGAAGTTTAGAGACAGAAACCAGCCCAGAACAGGCTTAACATTGTAGATATCTCGTTTCTACACCTTCCGCCAACCACCTACTGATGATTGGGCCGCATTTTTGATAAGCGGAATGATTTATGACAATTCGTAAGTTTATCGTCAAGTGATAGCTCAAACACTTGTGTCTACCCCTTGGCAGTCATTTACGCGCCGGTACGGTCGTTTTGACAGTCATTAGATTTCATTTGGAGTCCGGGTCAAAACCGCTTCATTTTCTATAAACCGTTTTAAAACTCCGAGTCGGAACACTCCGAAATATTCTGATTATTTTATTATATTTTCAAAGTTTATCTTTTTTATAAAATTATATTTTCAAAAACCGCTTCATTTTCTATAAACCGTTTTCAAATTCTATATTTTTTTTTATAAAAGTATAGATTAACCACAATTTCGTAATAAAAACGTGTAAATCTTCCTTCTTTAGCAGGAAACCTCTGAGGAAATGACGCAGCAGATGTTGCGCCTCTTCGAAGGATCGCAGTTCTGCTGCGCCTCTTCCCTAGCCTGTTCTTTTTAAAGTTTGAGTTGTTCTACGACTCTTTCACATTTTATACTATAAAAGGAGAGGTCCATTCTCACTTTTAAAGCACGCGAGTGTTCCGCCCCTTCTCTTCTCTCTTTGCATTCTAGAACTTGCTCTAAGCTATCGACATCTACGTGCTTAATCAATCGACCACGTAAGCTCATATCCTTCTGGGTACCCGTCACGTTTTGCATTTGACCGACCAATTTGAACAACTACACCTCAATCAACTTAATCAATTTCAATCCTCTTAAAAGGGCCGTTTCCATACATTCGAATCGAGTTGTCGCTAAAACGTTAACTTTAGTTCATATCTCGTTTTGTCAACATGTAAGTCTGAGGGTGTTTAATCCCGTCTTTTTATTATTCATGTAAGATCTATGTCAGAATTAAATCCAAAACCAATATTAATCGAAAACCTTTTCATAAAACCTTTTTTAGTAGTCATCAGACGTCAAGAAGAAACGCAGAAGCATCTGCGCCTTCTGGAAGGAACGCAACACCTACTGCGCCTCTTCGAGAGGCTGCCTGTTTCTGCTCTTCTTCTCCTTCCTTTGGTTTCTGCGTATTTATTTTCCTTTTTTATTTTAATCTTTCTTTTAATCGTCTTGTTCTATACTTAGATCCCTAATAGTCAATATTAGCAGGTTTCCGTCTTTGAATAAAATTCGGGGTTTAGAGGTTCGATTTGTTCATATAAAATCTCTGAAATTCGTTATTGATACAATTAGTCTTGTAATTAATATGTTAAATTACTTTCACTCGAGTCATAGATCGATAATTAATCATGAATATACAAACGAACATTTAATGATTGCAATTCTGGCTTCACAGCCACTACCCAATTCAAGAACAGACGCATAAAGTGATGCGCCTCTTCCAAAGGACTCACCTTCTGTTGCGCGTGTTCTGGGCTGCTTTCTGTCTCTGAACTTCCATTATTGTCTCGACGTAGCTTAATTATATAATTAATCAACTAATAGCTCATAATATCACTGTTAATCGGTCTTTTAATCCTTTCTTATTTTTTCTTTCTTCAAACCTTTGTTTTGGATATATTTCCGACATAGATCATGTAATCAGTTGTAATTTTATTAGTCCATTGTATTGTAATTTTATTAGGCCATTGTATTGTATGATTTTATTAGCACATGTACCTTTTTATTAGTCACATGTTCTACTTTTTACCCTTAACTAGTAGAATAGACTCAAAATACTTTAGGTCATATCTCTTTAGTGTAGATCACTCGAACTCTTAGAATAAGCCTTAACAAGGGCGTGCATTTACCACCTTTTCCATATCTTATGGTGTGAAAATTCCTTGATCGTCGTGTCTTTAGGTGACCTCTAGGTTTGGAGACTCCATTTTTCTGCCTGATTTGTCTGATTCGTAATCTTCACCTGACTATCAAATAAGTACAAATTTCATATATTGTCTCCCATCACCATGGGTGCCAGAATGAATTCAAAACAAAAATTTCAAAAATCCAGTCCAACGACGACTATCAAATCAAGAACAGTCCAACGACGACTTAAAATCAAAAACAGCCCAACAACGACTATCAAATCAAAAACAGTCCAACGACGACTTCAAATCAAAAACAGTCCAACAACGATTATCAAATCAAAAACAGTCCAACAACGACTTCAAACAGTGCAACGACTAACAAATCAAAAACAGTCCAACAACGACTATCAAATCAAAAACAGTCCAACGACGACTATCAAATCAAAAACAGTCCAACAACGACTTCAAATCAAAAACAGTCCAACAACGACTATCAAATCAAAAACAGTCCAACGACTTCAAGTCGAAAACAGTCCAACAACGACTTCTCGAACATTTTCAAAAATTGACGAGACAAGATAAAAAATCTCTCCAATCAAAAATTACAAACAAAACAAAATCCGTCGAATAGTCATCTTTTGACATATTTTAGAAGAATCAATTCGTAGTTACCATGTCTCCATACCCTTTGGGACGATCCTTTCAGTCATTTAGGTGAGAGAGAGAGATACACATATCTCCAGTGTCTTCTAACACCATTAGAACCTTCCACTCCATTCCACTTTATCACCCTTATTTAGCATCTAAGAATTTAATAGATGTACACTAAGCTTATACGGTCACAAAAATATTTTGTTTCTATAGTATTTGTTTTGCATAATTCGCCGAGCTTGTTACTGTAAAAAGGGCGAAACTCATTCAAATTCTCAGACGAAAACAAAAAAATGCGCCTTACGCAAGCTACGTGCGACACAAAATAAAACCGGCCCCTGGCCAGTCAAAGTTAATGTCGCCAGGCTCTTGCATTTTGACATTTGGATCTCCTCATTTCATCAAATAAACTGAGTTCTAAGTTCATTACAAGCTCTCGCTTTGAACGATTATTCTGTTACACTTTCGAACTACGCACATGGTTTGATTTCATTTTTCAATGAATAAGTAGGCAATCCTTTACAGGATTCAACCCGTCATTATTTTAAATAGAAGGACGTATGATTTTGCATTTGAAACTCGATAATAAAGGAAAATCTCGTTAGTTTCTTAACTAACTTCATCCAGGATTTCCTAATCCTTCACGGGTTCGCTTTTTAAGACAGAAAACGACATGGCCGTCAAATGACCACACTTATTCATATTTGTTTTCTTTTTAGGGGAATCATTTCACTCCTCTTTCAAACACTTACACATTGTAGATACCTCGAATCTACACCTTCCGCCAACCACCCAGTGATGATTGGGCCGCATGTTTGGTATGCGGAACGATTTATGACAATTTGTAAGTTTATCGTCAAGTGATAGCTCAAACATTTGTGTCTACCCCTTGGTCGTCTTCTACGTACGGATATGGTCGTTTTGACAGTCATTAGAGCCATTTTGGAGTCCGGGTCAAAAACCGCTTCATTTTCTATAAACCGTCTTTTAAAACCGTGTCTGAACGCTCGAGAATATTCCGGATATTTTAATGTTTCAAAAATTATCTTTCTTCCTTCGTAAAATATATTCATATTTTATTTAGAAAAGAATTCTTAATCTACCGCAATTCCTATAAAGAAACACGTAAATCTTTCTTTCAAGGTAGGAAACGCAGCGGGGGCTGCGCCTCTTCCAAGGGTCGCAGTGCCTGCTACGCCTCTTCCCCAGCACGTTTTACCCGTTTCCGGAATATTTTTTAGATTTCTTTCCGTTTCCAGTTATTCCATAACTCTTCTGATCTCTCCCTATATTAGGAGAAATTCAAGCACACTTTCAAGGCACGCGAGTGTTTCACCCCTTCTTTCTCTCTCTTTGCATTCTAGACCTTGCTCTAAGCATTATTGACAACTACGTGCTTGATCAATCGACCACGTAAGCTCAGATCCTTATGGGTACCTGTCACGTTATTTCATTGACCTACCAATTTGACCAACTCAACAAGAATCAATTTTAATCAACTTAATTAATCGATCGTTCCTCTTGCGAGGGCACTTTCTTTACATTCGAGTCGAGCTGTCGCTAAATCGATAACTTTAGTTCATATGTCGTTTCGTCAACATGTAAGTCTGAGGGTGTTTAATCCCATCTTTTGTACTTTATTTTAATTAATGTAAGATTTATGTCAAATTTTTCAAACCTTTTCTTTAGTCTTTCTTTATTTAGTTTGTTTGAATTATATCCCTAATAATGGATATTAGTGGGTTTTTGTCATCTATCAATTTGTGTCTTCAAAGGTTAGATCCGTCTTTATTTAGTCTCTAGATTCGCCTTTGATATAGTTGATATAATTAATATGACTTAAATCACTTAAATTCAACTTGTAGATCATTAATAAACCGTAAATCACCAATGAACACTAATTGTTTGCGATTCTGGACCCAACTCATGAACATACGCATAGAGTGCTGCGCCTCTTCCAGAGGACGCACCTTCTCTTGCGCCTATTCCGGGCTGGTTTCTGTCTCTAAACTTCCTGGTTCGCTCCGACGTAGTTTAATTAGGTAATTAAGTGACTAATATTCGTATTATCACTGCTAATCTGATTTCGTTTGTTTCATTAATTCTTTTCTTTGTTTCAATTAATCTTTCAAACATATTTCCGGCATAGATCCTGTGATCGTTGTAATCAATTTTAATATTTCTTTTATAGTTCTTTTTAATCATTGTATGATTTAATTACTTGTTTTCTCACATCCCAATCAATCTTATATCCTACTTCGACATAATTAACTGTTAAAATTACATGTTCAACCGACTAGTCTAAGTTCACATGTTAGGATTAAAACATGGATGTTGCATTGCATGCATATAACCGACAACACATCGATAACAGAAGAGTTTCCCTAATCATTAGTAGAGGCCGCTATCGAGGCAGGCGGGATTAGGTGTTCGATCAAAAGAACTTCCTAATACGTACCCTCACCTCTTACTGCAGATCTCTGTGAACATCCGTGTTCATTGACATCCACGAGACTCATTCTAGACATAGAATGCTAAGGATAACGAGTTATTAGAGTTCATGTCATTCCTTTGTGTCTTGACATGATATAAAGTGTTCGAACGGAATCAAATTTCCACAAAAGTTGGTGGCGACTCCACAAATGCGTGTTTTCACGCTTGTCCCTCGTTTCTCTAGCCGTGGTATCCCATGCGCCACAGTTTTGGAAAGGATCGCGAAACCCGTATATCACAGTTTGGCGACTCCGCTGGGGATAATACACTTACGTGTTACCCAGGGTGAAACTTGAACGAGGTTAGGAAATAGTATGTATGAGACAGTTGTCGGTTCTCATTACTCGACCTTCCTAGGTCGTTTTATTCGGCTTTCCTAGGCCTAAGCCAACCCTTTTGACTAATCGTCCCGTCTGGACGGTCCAAGTTCTTATTTGGGCCTAAGGATGGATAGCGATTGACGTTAACCGTACCGCGGTGTGTACACCAAGGGCTTTCACTACTCGGGCGAATGGACTAGAAACCGGCCTTACTCATGCTTGGCGCGGACCTCTCCACAGACCCTGGGTTTGATTGCTTGGTATGGGAACCCACCTTCCAAGCCAAAACGCTTTTAAATGCACTCAGCATGCCGTTATTCTGTCTGTTTAATTGTGTATAACCCTTACATGATCACCGTCTTGTAAATAAACCATGACAAAATTTTCAAAACCAAAATCCTTTTAAAACTATAAAGCATTTTCAAAGGTGGCCTAAAGTAGCGCAAATTGAGTCGAAACTCTATACGAGTGACTCGTCAAAAATCATTTTTTGCACTTCGATTCAACACTCCTAAAACCACACTACGGTTGTCTAAGACAAACATTTCCAAACCAGTCATTTTTAAAACTCACTTAGACACAGTGGCACACTCCCACTTCACAAATTGAGTCTTTCCGAGTACGTGTGCTAGATTGGTCGATCGCGTTTTGATTCGTCATCGGTCTCTTGCCCAGTTTTCAAGATGCCTGGAATAAGTCAAGCAAGTGTTCTTCAAACCGAGCCCAACGGTAATGATCAAATCCTAGCTGCGCTCCTTCGTCTCCAAACGAGTCAAGACCAAGCCTATGCTCGCGTCAATGCCATTGAGGGTCGAATCGTTGATGTAGAAACTAGGCTGCCACCCGCAGATATTCCTGACCCTAGTGTGCACGACAACCTTCCACTCATCGTGGGACAACCAGAAGTCAATACCCTACTAGTTTTTATTGGAGCGGAAAAACGACTCTAATACTTGGAGGAACAACTAATGTATCTCAAGGGAGATGGCATCTCTAGGGAAAACAGTCGCAAATATGAAGCGGTAAATGCCCAACTGCCAGCCAATTTCAACATGACTGACATCCCAAAGTTCAAGGGGTATGAGAACCCTTTAAACCACATCCGTGCTTTCAAGGATTATATGTCTATCAAAGGCATCAAACCAGAGATGTTCCTAAGGATATTTCCTTCATCTCTCGACACCATTCCTAAACAATGCTTCTATTCCCTAGATCACAAGAAGATTGCAACTTGGGATGATGCTGCAATTGAATTCACCAAACAATACGCAGACAATGCTGAAATTCAAGTCAATATGCGTACTCTAGAAGTCCTAACTAAAATTGAGAAGGAAGGTTTCACCGACTTCCTAAGCAGGTGGAGGAAGACATGTACCCAATTAGTCGACCGTCCAGATGAGGCCACTCTTGTGGAAACGTTCTTGGACAATCTAAAACTCATCTATGCAAACCAGCTAAGGTACCAGAATATAAAGTCTTTTAAGGACTTAACTGTACTAGGGACCATAATTGAAGACGACATCCGAAAGGGACTCTTGTCTAAAACGGTAGGTCGCGGGTATCAAGGCTCAATGAGTCGTTCTTACAGCTCCACTAACAAAACTTGATGAGGTTAACCTTCTTGAAGCACCAAAAAAGATAAACCCTCAAAGGAAGTTCACCAACATCGGCGACACATACTCCAGTGCCTTAAAAAGATTGACTCAACAAGGCAAACTTCAACCTATAGGACCTACATCTGTTCCAGAAAAGAAGAGTAAATTATGGGATGAGAATGCTTACTGTGAATATCATAGGGGCAAAGGGCACGACACAGATAAATGTTTCAAATTAAAACATTTCATCCAAGATATGATGGAAGACGGTCGTCTACCCCTACCTCTTAGTAGCAAGCCCAACAACACTAAGAATCCTCTTGGAATTCTAGTGATCATGGATGAAGAATCCACCTTGGATTGCTCACACCTTATCTCCCCATTTGAAGATGAAATTAACATGCTCGAAAATGCGGATAAGGCATTTGTCGGAAACAATGTTGACGTATCTCATCTAGTCCAACCCATTTGCCATCTTACCGGGTTTTATGTCGAACGGTCTACGTGGATTGTTCCACACATCTTCCTCAAGCTAAGAATGAAGTTCTAGTCGGAGAGTTCGCTATTGAGTGTACTCCATACGTTCTTCGAAACAAGAATGAGGTTAAAAAGGATGGAAACAGCAAGAAAGATGATATTTGTCGCACCAAAAATGCAATCGCGCCACAGGTTCAAGAAGAAATACCCAAATTCCACCACGTCAAAGGATGGGTGATTCTTCTACTTTCAAGAGCTTTCCCAACAAAGTACCTTCCAAAGAGGTCACCTCGGTCATGTTCCAAAATAATGAGGAAGAGAAGTCAAAGGATGAAGAGATGAACCAGTTCATGAAAGAATAAAGACTCCAGCCCTGGTACATCAAGATACAATGAGAGTTAGAAGAAGCTCGAGAAAGGTCAGCTGCACGGTATCTGGATTTCACCAGGACTCCCTCTGAACCCATAACTCTTAGTGGCACAGGCGAGTCGTCATCGGGATTCAGGGTCGGCGCTTGTAACACTACTACAATTTAGCACTTTGGTGGCGATAAAAATCGTGGCGCAAGTGCTAAATTTCCGTGGCGAAAACATATTGCCACGGGAATACCTTTCGTGGCCAAAGTGGCCGTGGCTAACCGATAGCCACGAGAAAAACAATATCGTGGCGAAAATTAAATTTTTAGCCACAGCCTCTCCCGTGGCTAATAACTCTCGTTTCTAAAAAATTATTCTCGTGGCCAAAAATAATTCCCGTGGCAAACGAGAGATATATAAAATAAATTAATATAATGAAAAATATTACTCCTTCCAATTAACCATGTTGTTCCCCTTTTCTTTGGACACAAAGATTAAGGAAATCAATTTAGACCACACCAAACACACTAACCACATTCAATTAAATTTGGACCACACAACTACTCACAAATAAGGAAAGAGGAAACATCACCACACTTAGCTCAAAATAGAAAGAGGGAACATGATTAATTGGAGGGAGTATTATTTTTTCACAACCAAATATTATCACATATTGAATTATGGAGAGCCGTATACGTGATTTGCTAGTTAAGCAACTTCTTTCAAACGTCATTTCGTTTCACGAATAATACAATTGTTCGTATCGGAGAAGCTTCCCAGGAGGTCACCCATACCATGACTACTCTCACCCGAGCACGCTTAACTGTGAAGTTTTTTTTATGATGACCTCCAAAGATGAAAGCTAACATTTGTTGATATAATTAGAACTTTGAATTCTTTTAAAATGATTGTTGTCTTTCAAAAACTATATCCCCCTTATACTAAACGATTAAGAGCTTACTAAAATTTCCCGCCTAAATGATTTTTTCTATAAATAGACTTCTTTATATCATATTTACATCTAGGTCTACTATTCCAAACAAAAAATAACTCTATTCTTTATAAAAATGGTATGATATTTTTCAATTTTTTAGACATATTTATAGGATATTCTGATTTTGTTACATAAATTAAATTATACGTATTATGCTGAAAAATAAAATTTTTACTTAATTTACATATTTTTACTTAATTTACATATTTTTGCTTAATTTACATATTTTTGCTGAAAAATATATTATATGGCCAAAACACTTCAGTTTTTGATGTTTACTTCCCGATTAATAATTTTGAGTCATTTTTTTTGCCAAAATTAACAAAAATATTTTCTCAAAAAAGTAATTTAATAATGTTATCTTTTTTTTTCCTTAATTACTCCTTTTAAAAAACAATTAAAAAAATTCTTTTTCCATTTTTACACTTCAGTATTGTACAACTGTTAACCAAGAAGTGGCGACTTTATGCCAAAAAAATTAAAAAAAATTGTTGTACAATAGAATTTCTTATTCTTTTTCCATTTTTTTAAAACGTAACTAAGAAATTACTCTTTTTTTAAATTCAGCTTCTATAAATATTTCTTATAAACACATTTACTAAAATAAGTCTTTTAAAGTACAGTTTAATAAAAAAAAATTGCTTCTCGATCAACTCCAAATTTTTATGTTATTCCGTCTTTGTTTTAACTTATTTCGTTTTTCACTTAACCAATTTGAACTTTGAAACGTATGATTATTTAAACAAATGGAGAATAAGTTCAAAACCTGTTAGAATAAGTCACCTGAATTGCATTTGGAATTAATTTTTGATCAAAGTGTATTTTACACGAGTAATTTAAAAAAACTTTATAAGTGAGTAACTTCGAACTTACTATTTTCTAAACTGATTTCTTATTATACTTCATTGATTCTTTATTCAAATTTTTTATATTATTTATAAAACAGATTATAAATTACTATAATCTCTATCTTATTTTACCCCGTGATCGCTTCTTTTCAACGTATTTTTTTTCTTTTCTTTATTAATTTATTAATTTGTTGAAGATTATCTTTTATTTTCATTTTCATTTTTTTTATCTAATTCTCTTTTTTTTTTTTCGAAAACAATAACCAAAATTTATTTTTCACAAAGTAAATTTCATCCTTTTTTTTTTTACAAAAAAAATTAAAAAAAGAAAGTTATATATCATTTTTTGAATGAGATAGTTTAATAATATATTATATTTTGTTTTTTAAAATAGAGATAATAAATAACAAACTTAATAATTTGATATGCTATATTTTTAAACGTGATAAACCCTTTTATGAATATTTTTCAAGATTTTAAATTTTAAATTAAAATTAATAAAACAAATTAACATAAATATTTATTTAAATAAATTTTTAAATTATCCTTGTTATGAAATAAAACGATTAAAAAAATTCTGATTTGTAATAAAATAAAAAACAATATCTAGTTTTGTGTATACTTTTAGAAAAATTTCAATCTTATTAGATAAAATAAAAGAATACAATATTTTTATTAAATAATCAATTATTTTCAAAATTTTATATCTAAATATACATTGATATTATATATACTTGTCTAAATTTCATTCATCATTTGTATTTTTTTTAAAAACACAAGGTTTACATTTTACTTGACATAAATATATCTTGATTCAAGTCTTGAGAGAATTCGCCACGGTGTTTTTTAATTCGTGGCTAAGCAAATGCATTGTCACGGACAAGATGTATGTCATGGCTAAAAAAACTATTTGCCACGGAACAAGTCGTGTCTAGATACACTTACGCCACGAGTCTGATATAGTTTGTGGCTAAATTAATTATTAGCCACGGCTGTTGCCAAATTCATGCCGCAAGTGACTTTTTGCCACGGGAAATGTTTTCCCTTAGCATAAAATTTTTCTAAATTATTGAAAGAAATTTTACCCGTGCCTAAGCAAAATTTAGCCACGAATTATAAATTTCCGTGGCATAAATCGTGGCCCAAGTGTCAGTTTGTTGTAGTGTAAGGACTTGATTGTAGGATACATATTACCCAGATGTGAGTAGGACGCTACTTTCGTCAGTAGTGCAACAAAGGCATGGCATCAATGGTGGTTTGAGTCAGCAGGGATAATGACGAACTTGGAAGAGGAAATGAAGAATAAACTGAAAAACTTCTGCATCATGGACGGGCGACTTTACTGCCAATAAGACTACTCAAACCAGACGACAACGAATTCGAGTCAGAGTTGGAGTCCGAGTCAAAGTCTAGCAAAGTTATTAGAGAGTCTCCTCTTGCTGTCGTCCCCCATCCCTTTATTTCTCCTAGCTTAACATTTAACAGTAGCACCAGTTTGGGAAATTTCCCAACAGCTATTCCTTTACCGCCTCTGACTACTGAACAGATGACCTCTTTGTTTCAGTTGTTTTCAAAATTTAATATGAATAAATCTCATTCTGCTTACTCCTTGTGTTTTTCTGAATGCAATTCTTTTTATGATGACAATGAGGATAATCCAGACCCAGACTCGATTGAGTTACCTCCCCATATAATCAAGGAAATACTACAAGAGGGGAAAGGGGCACCAGTCATAGAAAACACTGAACCTATCAACGTAGGGACCGAACTAGAACCCCGAGAACTTAGAATAGGGACAACCCAGAATTCGACTGAGAGGGCCAGCTTTGTAGACCTTCTACACGAGTTCAAAGACGTTTTCGCTTGGTCTTACAAAGACATGCCAGGGATCGACAGGGATATCACACAGCACCGAATTCCAATCAAGCCAGGTTTTAAACCCGTAAAACAGAAGCTCCGTCAGATGAGGACTGAATGGGCTCTTAAGATCAAAGACGAGGTCGACAAACAATTCACGGCCGGATTCATCAAAGTTTCTGAATATTCTGACGGGGTGGCTAACGTAGTTCCCGTACCCAAAAAGGACGGGCGAATCCGAGTTTGCGTTGATTTCAGGGACCTAAACAAAGCAAGTCCCAAAGATGACTTCCCTCTACCACATATCTACATTTTGGTAGATAACACAGCAGATCACGCATTGTTATCCTTCATGGATGGTGATGCCTGGTATAACTAGATCAAAATGGTTGAAGAAGACAAGCATAACACAACATTCGTCACTCCATGGGGCACATACTGCTCCAGGGTTATGCCATTTAGACTAATTAATGCTGGAGCTATGTACCAATGTACCGCAACTACGTTATTGCATGACATAATGCATAAAGAAGTGGAGGTATACGTAGATGATATGATTGTCAAATGCAAAAGACAGGAAATGGCATATCAATAATCTTCGCAAGTTCTTTCTCAGATTGCACAAATACAACATGAGACTCAACCCTCAGAAATGTGCATTCAGAGTAACTTCAGGCAAACTCCTAGGACACGTCCTCAGTCAGAGGGGAGTAGAGATTGCTCCATCCAAGATCAAGACCCTGATCGAAATGCCGCAACCCCAAATAGAGAAGGAAGTTAGAGGTTTCTTGGGAAAAGTACAATATGTGAATCGATTCATATCGAAACTCACTATGATTTGTGAACCTATTTTTAAAAAGGTAAAGAAAATAGACCATACCATGTGCGATGATGATTGCCTAAAAGAGTTCGACAGAATCAAGGAGATATTAGCAAAACCACCAGTGTTAATGCCTCCCCACCGAGATCAACCTCTTAGTTTATTTCTCACAGTCACAGAAACGGCCATTGGGGCTATGCTCGCACAAACTGTCGGGAAAGAAGAAATAGCCATCTACTACCTTAGTAAGATGTTCTTAGAATATGTGTAACAACCCGTATTTTTAAAACAAAAGAAATAACTTAATAATAAATAATCCATCAGAGTACAAAGATGAATAGGGTCAAGGTGGCGGAAACACCTGACCAATCCGGATCGATACTCAAATCCAAAACTAAACTATTACATTATTAATAATTCTTAACTTAAATAAATTCCTAAATAAATTATTCTCCTTGCCACAAGTCTCTCCAGTACAACACCCAGACAAGCAGCAACCAATTCAACCTGAGAATGGGGGTCGACAATCAGTCGAGAGTAACTAGGTGCTCACCCAGTCATGTTTACAAAAGGCTAAATTAATAACAATCTATAACAACAGACAATAATCATAAATGACATGTGAAGCAATTTATAAAATATGACATGCAACCACACTTAGTATGACAACATCATTACCAAATGAATGCAACTAGACAAACCCCTAGACCATGAACACTATCTCGACCCAAAAGTGACACATGATCCATAGCAATAAAGTCACCAATTCAATCAACAAGGCATAGCGAATAGAATGAACGCCATTAGAGCGATTAACGAACTGCCTCTAACCGCTAAAGCGTATAACGAACTGCCTCTAGCTGATGGAGCGTATAACGAACTGCCTCCATCGGTGTGGACCGTATAACGAACTGCATCCACTGTGGACCGTATAACGAACTGCATCCACAGTACTATGTATAGCGTATAACCACTGCCTATATGTCTAAGACCTGGCCATACCCTCGATGCATTAACTGTACATCGAACGACACACGGGGACCAGAGCGTATAATGAACTGCCTCTGACCAATCCCGAACATAGACCAAAATAAAAAAATCCCCAAAGGGTAGCGTTGGTTCATTCCAATAGTATATAACTGATACTATCGTCATCTATTCAACAAGCCAACAAGCAAATGTACAGTATAACTGACTGTACTAACCAATGCGTGAACAACGTCACGACCTAACACAGGAACAGTATAACTGACTGTCCAACAATGCGTGAACAACGTCACGACTCAAGCCAAGAACAGTATAACCGACTGTCCAACAATAAAGGAATAAGAATAACCAATACGATATGCAAACATAGCGTGTAGTCCAGCTGGCTATAACACTACACATAAACAAGCACAGATAACCAAGGCTATAGTATCTTGACCTATAACATTACACCTCAAAGGTCATGTTATAGTTCGAGTTACCATAACACCAGACACAAAAGTATATAACATTCAATGTTATAATACCACCAACTATAACCTTCACTAAACTTTAGTGAAGTTATAGCAACTTCAGCTATAACCTTCACTCAACTTTAGTGAAGTTATAGTAACTTTAGCTATAACATTAAGAAGTGTGTAAGGTTATAGTATCACCAACTATAACCTTCACATTACTTCAGTAAAGTTATAGTACCTTCAGCAATAACCTTCACTCAACTTTAGTGAAGTTATAGCACTTCAGCTATAACCTTCACTCAACTTTAGTGAAGTTATAGCAACTTCAAGCTATAACTTTATACGTGCGAGGTTATAGTATCATCAACTATAACCCTCTTCCATCACGGGTTAGTCCTCTATAACACCATCACCGAGGGGTCGACTCCACGGTACAAACCGCCATGTCACCACAACGAGTCTTGTTATAGTACACCGCACCATAACGTCACTTTCAAAGTTATAACTCAAATAGGTATAATTAGAGTAGCTTACATGAAAAGTTATAGTAACTTCAGCTATAACCTTAATGATATAAACCAAAACCCTAATTTTTCAACATAAGCAAACCCTAGCCTCTCCCACAAGGAGGAGGCCGAAACCCTAGGCCACGGCAACTTCACGGCCGCGCCACCACCAACGACGCTAGGGTTCACGATTTGAACCCTAGTTCGCGCACCAAATAAAATAATTGAAAATAGAATAACAACATAAATATTAAATGCAATTAAACATGTGAATCATAAGCATAAATAACCACACAAACCAATTAATCATACAATCAATCATTATATCATGTTAATAATTCACTTTCTATAAACACAATTAAAGGAAAACACCTAGTTACCTTTTAGCGTAAAATCTACGATAAATCCTCTTCTAGAATATAACAATCTTCCTCCGGATTGTCCACAAAGCCTTCACCATCATCATCAACACTTGCCAACAATAATAATAATCCTAATTAATAATCTAGCGCATAAAACTACAAAAAGATGGAAATAAAATATAAAACTTACAACGATTGAAGAATAGATTGGCTAGGACCGATCTAGGAACGAAGATGAATGATTAATGATGAAGAAATATGGAACAAGGGGCACGAAACCCTAGGTATAGTGGCTGCCACCACACGGCACAAAGGGAGGAAGGAGAAGAGAGAATTAGGTTTAGGGTTTTCAAATAAAAGAAAAGGAAGAAGGCTAGGTTTAGCTTGATATTTATAGAGAAGCTAATGGGCATTAGGGTTTAACTATAAAATAGGCCCAATAAGAAATAATAAGGAGGATTTGGCCTAACAATGAAGTTATACTAACATTAGGTATAACTTAGACTAATAAAATAAGGATTTCCGAGAAATAATTAATTAATTCGAATAAAATAAATAGCGGAAATTCTAGGGTGTTACAATCCAACCCTCTAAAAAGAAGTTTCGTCCTCGAAACTGGATAGGGTAAGTACCTCACTCAAAAAGATGCGGATACTGCTCCCTCATCGAAGCTTCAGTCTCCCAAGTCTCTTCTTCAAACCTCTGACTCTTCCAAAGAACTCGTACCAAAGGTACTACCTTATTCCTTAACCTCTTCTCTTGACGATCCAAAATACGGATAGGTATCTCCTCATAAGTCAAATTAGGTTCAAACTCAACCACATCGGCTTGCAAAACATGAGAAGGATCACTATGATAACGCCTCAACTGAGATACATGGAATACGTCATGTACCTTCGACAAATTCGGAGGTAAAGCCAACCTATAGGCTACCTCGCCAACTCTCTCGAGCACCTCATAAGGTCCAATATACTTAGGACTAAGCTTTCCCTTAATCCTAAATCTCTTAACACCTTTCATCGGTGACACCTTAAGGAACACCTTATCGCCAATTTCGAACTCAATCGGCCTACGACGCAAATCTGCATACGTCTTCTGACGATCCTGAGCTGCCTTCAACTTTTCACGAATCAATCTCACCTGATCGATAGACTCCTGGATCAACTCGGGTCCAACCACTACCACTTCGCTAGAATCGTCCCAACACAAAGGACTACGACACTTCCTTCCATAAAGTGCCTCAAACGGAGCCATCTGAATACTAGCTTGATAGCTGTTATTATAAGAGAACTCAACGAGTGGCAAACTCTTCTCCCAACTAACCTGGAACTCCAATGCAAAAGCTCGCAACATGTCCTCTAACGTCTGAATGGTCCGCTCGGTCTGACCATCAGTAGCAGCATGGAAAGTAGTACTCATCTTAAGCTCACTGCCCAAAGCTAACTGCAACTTCTTCCAAAACTGGGAACAAAAACTCGGATCACGATCGGAAATAATATCCTTAGGAACCCCATGAAGACGAATAATCTCACGCTGATAAGCATTAGCAAGTTCCTAGAGACTCCAAGTCTCCTTCATTGGAATGAAATGCGCAACCTTGGTTAAACGATCAACCACAACCCAAATAGCATTCATTCCTCTCTGCGATCTCGGTAAACCCATGACGAAGTCCATCGAAATCGAATCCCATTTCCAAGTAGGAATCTCCAACAGTTGTAGCAAACCACCAGGTCTCTGATGCTCAAACTTGACCTCCTGACAAACGAGACAACGACTCACAAACTCGGCGATTTCCTTCTTCATCTTAGGCCACCAAAAGCGTAGCTTCAGATCCTTATACATCTTATCGCCACCAGGATGAACAGAATAGGGTGTACTATGAGCCTCTTTGAGAATCTTACCTTTTAAGACCTCACAATTAGGTATACACCATCGACCGCAGAATCGCAAACCATCATCAGGTGCGACCATAAAGTCTTTGGTCCTACTTTCACTTAAAGCGACTTGGACTCCTTCAAGGAAGTCGTCGTCTCGTTGCTTAACCCGGATCTCATGTAGAATCTCAGGTTCGACAATCATTGCGCCCAAGTTCAGAGTACCTGGAAGAACCACCTCAAGGCTCAACCTTTGGAACTCTCGGCTCAACTGATCAGGTAACACCATAACCGAACTCAAAACAGGACGAGTCTTTTGACTCAAAGCATCGACAACCACGTTCGCCTTATCCTCATGGTACTGCAGCTCGATCTTATAATCACTCAGCAGTTCCAACCATCGTCTCTGCCTCATGTTAAGATCTCTTTGAGTGAAGATATACTTCAAGCTCTTATGATCCGTAAAGATGTTGCAAGAAACTCCATACAGATAGTGTCTCCACAACTTAAGTGCAAACACCACAGCTGCTAACTCAAGATCATGAGTCGGATAATTCTCCTCGTGGACTTTCAATTGACGGGAAGCATAAGCCACGACCTTACCCTTTTGCATCAATACACAACCCAAACCAGATTTTGACGCATCACAATAGACATCGAACTCAACACCCTCTTCAGGCAAAGTCAACACTGGAGCAGTAGTCAATCTCTTCTTTAATTCCTGAAACGCTGATTCACAAGCTTCAGTCCAAATGAACTTGGACTCCTTCTTCATAAGCTGAGTAATAGGCCTCGCGATCCTCGAGAAATCATGCACGAATCGACGATAGTAACCAGCAATACCAAGGAAACTTCGAATCTCACTCACATTCTTCGGACTTTCCCAATCGACCACAGCTCGAATCTTTGAAGGATCAACCATAACTCCATCACCAGATATCACATACCTAGGAAGGTCACCTCTTTCAGCCAAAACTCGCACTTCGAGAATTTAGCATACCACTTCTGCTTGCGAAGTGTCTCCAAAATTATACAAAGATGATCCTCGTGTTCCACCTCGTCTCTCGAGTAAATCAGTATGTCGTCTATGAATACCACGACACACTTGTCCAAATACTTGCTGAAAGTACGATTCATCTGATCCATGAAAACCGCAGGAGCATTCGTCAGACCAAAAGGCATAACCACAAACTCATAGTGACCATACCTCGAACGAAAAGCAGTCTTCGGAATGTCCTCTTTCCTAACTGGAATCTGATGATAACTTGACCTCAGATCAATCTTCGAGAACACACTCGCCCCACGGAGCTGATCAAACAAATCCTCGATCCTTGGCAAGGGATACTTATTCTTGATAGTCACCTTATTTAGCTCACGATAATCGATGCATAATCGCATGTTACCATCCTTCTTCTTGACGAACAAAACAGGAGCACCCCAAGGCAAAGCACTCGGACGAATAAAACCCTTATCAATCATTTCCTCAAGTTGCTTATTAAGCTCTTGTAGCTCAGCTGGCGCCATACGATGATGAGCTTTCGAAATGGGACCAGTACCCGACAACAAATCAATCGAGAACTCCACATCACGCTCAGGTGGAATACCAGGTAGATCCTCAGGGAAAACATCAAGAAACTCTCTAACGATGGGAATTTCCTCCAACTTAGGTTCTGCAGACACATCTCGAACACTACACAGATAGATCTGATGACCCTTTCTACCCATGCTCACCATCTTCATAGCAGATACCCATTTCACATTTGGCGTTGCCCTAACACCCTGATAAGACAATCTAGCACCACTAGGACTCTTGAGCAAAATCTTCTGATCTCTACACTGAAATCTAGCATCATAACGAGCTAACCAATCCATCCCAAAAATCACATCAAAATCTCCTAGGTTAAATTGAACAAGATGAGCTGGAAGGATCGCCCCTGCAATACTGACAGGTACGTCCTCGAATAGAATAGAACAAGAAACAATCTCACCCATAGGGAGGGAAATTGCGGCATTGACGGATGAGGAAGGCATAAGTCCAGCACGGACGACAAAGGATTCGGATAAAAAGGACATTGATGCACCCGTATCGAATAAAACAAAAGCAGATAAAGATTGGACGAGAAAAGTACCCGTAACCACATCTGGATTAGCCTCAGCCTCCGCACGACTCATAACGAACACTCGACCAGCCTTCGGAACATCAACCTTAGGCTTCTGGGGACAATCAATGGACTTGTGTCCCGGCTCCTTGCAGGTATAACAGGTGATAGAGGCACCCGTGACACAATTCTTACTCGGATGGTAAGCCTTCCCGCAACGAAAACACCAAATGCCCTTCTTAGCTTGACCTTGAATACGCGGAGCATACGAACAGGATTCATACTTCTGCTTCTTCCCGGACGACTGATAGGAACAAGGAGCGACATAGGGCCTCTTCACGGACTTGATCTTTGCATTTTCCTCAGCTTCAGTAGCCAGAACAGAATCATAGATGCTGAGAGCACGATCATAAGCCTGCTAAAACGAAGTCGAAGGAATGCCAGACATTGCAGTCCTGACCTTGGGAGCCAAATTCTTCTCATAGCAACGAGTCCTCAAAACATCGTCTAAAGCCACAGAAGTAACAAATTGTGATAGCCTCACAAATTTGTTGGTGTACTCCTCAACAGTCATCGAACCCTGAGACAAACGAAGGAACTCTTGCTCCTTCTGCCATCTCAGCTCTTCAGGATAAAATCTCTTCTTCATAGCTTCAGAGAAAACAGCCCAGCCAAAATCCGGCTGAACCTCCAAACCAGCTCTAGCGACAGCCCGCCAGTTGTCAGCCTCATTCTTCAGGTAGTAGGTAGCAATGTTCACCTTCTAACCATCAGGACACTCAGTAGCAAGAAACAACTTCTCGATCTCCCGAATCCAAGCTTCCAAAGCAGTAGGATCATTAGCACCATCATAGGTTGGGGGACGGTGTCGAGCAAAGCGGTCAAACACAGACGGCTGCGGACGGTTGTTGTTGTTGTTGTTGTTGTTGTTGTTATTGTTGTTGTTGTTGAGATGAGTAGTAAATCCTTGAGCCATAGATGCTAGCGCATCCTCAAGTCTTCTGATGCGTTCAGCATCGGCCTCATTACCGTTTTCGTTTCCAGTTCCAGTGCGCACCATTTGTAAAACAGAAATTTGTTGTCTAGTGGTATAACTAAGAACCACTTCAGGTAACTACTCATACACTCTATACATGTAACCAACTAGTCCTTATTGGTTTTTACCCTATTTACTCTCACTCATTTACTAATCCATTTAATTTAGTCATTCACTAAGCGAGAGTTGGGAGCGTGTTCGCTCTGATACCAACTGTAACAACCCGGATTTTTAAAACAAAAGAAATAACTTAATAATAAATAATCCATCAGAGTACAAAGATGAATAGGGTCAAGGTGGCGGAAACACCTGACCAATCTGGATCGATACTCAAATCCAAAACTAAACTAATACATTATTAATAATTCTTAACTTAAATAAACTCCTAAATAAATTATTCTCCTTGCCACAAGTCTCTCAAGCACAACACCCAGACAAGCAGCAACCAATTCAACCTGAGAATGGGGGTCGACAATAAGTCGGGAGTAACTAGGTGCTCTCCCAGTCATGTTTACAACAGGCTGAATTAATAACAATCTATAACAACAGACAATAATCATAAATGACATGTGAAGCAATTTATAAAATATGACATGCAACCACACTTACTATGACATCATCATTACCAAATGAATGCAACTAGACAAACCCCTAGATCATGAACATTATCTCGACCCAAAAGTGACACATGATCCATAGCAATAAAGTCACCAATTCAATCAACAAGGCATAGCGAATAGAATGAACGCCGTTAGAGCGATTAACGAACTGCCTCTAACCGCTAGTGCGTATAACGAACTGCCTCTAGCTGATGGAGCGTATAACGAACTGCCTCCATCGATGTGGACCGTATAACGAACTGCATCCATTATGGATCGTATAACGAACTGCATCCACGGTGCTATGTATAGCGTATAACCACTGCCTATATGTCTAAGACCAGGACAGACCCTCGATGCATTAACTGTACATCGAACGACATACAGGGACCAGAGCGTATAACGAACTGCCTCTGACCAATCCCGAACATAGACCAAAATAAACAAATCCCCAAAGGGTAGCGTTGGTTCATTCCGATAGTATATAACTGATACTATCGTCATCTATTCAACAAGCCAACAAGCAAATGCATAGTATAACTGACTATACTAACCAATGCGTGAACAACGTCACGACCTAACACAGGAACAGTATAACTGACTTTCCAACAATGCGTGAACAACGTCACGACTCAAGCCAAGAACAGTATAACCGACTGTCCAACAATAAAGGAATAAGAATAACCAATACGATATGCAAACATAGCGTATAGTCCAGCTGACTATAACACTACACATAAACAAGCACAGATAACCAAGGCTATAGTATCTTGACCTATAACATTACACCTCAAAGGTCATGTTATAGTTCGAGTTACCATAACACCAGACACAAAAGTATATAACATCCAATGTTATAATACCACTAACTATAACCTTCACTAAACTTTAGTGAAGTTATAGCAACTTCAGCTATAACCTTCACTCAACTTTAGTGAAGTTATAGTAACTTCAGCTATAACATTAAGAAGTGTGTAAGGTTATAGTATCATCAACTATAACCTTCACATTACTTCAGTAAAGTTATAGTACCTTCAGCAATAACCTTCACTCAACTTTAGTGAAGTTATAGCACTTCAGCTATAACCTTCACTCAACTTTAGTGAAGTTATAGCAACTTCAAGCTATAACTTTATACGTGCGAGGTTATAGTATCATCAACTATAACCCTCTTCCATCACGGGTTAGTCCTCTATAACACCAT
Organism: Heliosperma pusillum; assembly: GCA_022085475.1. Classification (NCBI taxonomy): domain Eukaryota; kingdom Viridiplantae; phylum Streptophyta; class Magnoliopsida; order Caryophyllales; family Caryophyllaceae; genus Heliosperma; species Heliosperma pusillum. Next base: position 27,269 of record JAIUZE010016717.1, read on the forward strand.
CACCGAGGGGTCGACTCCACGGTACAAACTGCCATGTCACCACAACGAGTCTTGTTATAGTACACCACACCATAACGTTACTTTCAAAGTTATAACTCATATAGGTATAATTAGAGTATCTTACATGCAAAGTTATAGTAACTTCAGCTATAACCTTAATGATATAAACCAAAACCCTAATTTTTCAACATAAGCAAACCCTAGCCTCTCCCACAAGGAGGAGGCCGAAACCCTAGGCCACGACAACCTCACGGCCGCGCCACCACCAACGATGCTAGGGTTTACGATTTTGAACCCTAGTTCGCGCACTAAATAAAATAATTGAAAATAGAATAACAACATAAATATTAAATGCAATTAAACATGTGAATCATAAGCATAAATTACCACACAAACCAATTAATCATACAATCAATCATTATACCATGTTAATAATTCACTTTCTATAAACACAATTAAAGGAAAACACCTAGTTACCTTTTTAGCGTAAAATCAACGATAAATCCTCTTCTAGAACATAAAAATCTTCCTCCGGATTGTCCACAAAGCCTTCACCATCATCATCAACACGTGCCAACAACAATAATAATCCTAATTAATAATCTAGTGCATAAAACTACAAAAAGATGGAAATAAAATATAAAACTTACAACGATTGAAGAATAGATTGGCTAGGATCGATCTAGGAACGAAGATGAATGATTAATGACGAAGAAATATGGAACAAGGGGCATGAAACCCTAGGTAAAGTGGCTGCCACCACACGGCACAAAGGGAGGAAGGAGAAGAGAGAATTAGGTTTAGGGTTTTCAAATAAAAGAAAGGGAAGGAGGCTAGGTTTAGCTTGGTATTTATAGAGAAGCTAATGGCCATTAGGGTTTAACTAGAAAATAGGACCAATAAGAAATAATAAGGAGGATTTGGCCCAACAATGAAGTTATACTAACATTAGGTATAACTTAGACTAATAAAATAACGATTTCCGAGAAATAATTAATTAATTCGAATAAAATAAATAGCGGAAATTCTAGGGTGTTACAATATGAGTGCAAATACACACTTCTCGAAAATACATGCCTCGCTCTTGTGTGGGAAACAAAGAAGCTACGTCATTACATGCTTAGCTAGTCAATTAAGGTGTACTCCAAAATGGACCCCATCAAATACCTCTTCGAAAAACCCGTCCTCAACGGACGTCTAGCAAGATGGACTTTAATGCTCTCAGAGTTCAATGTCAAATATGTACCACTGAAAGTCATAAAAGGACGTGCCGTCGCTGAGTTTTTCGCAGACAATCCTATCAACGGACACCCAAACAATAGATATGTGGTCATTTCCAGACGAGGATATATTAGAAACCTGTATAGACTCCAGGGACCTCTACTTTGATGGTGCATCGAATTTAAGAGGGTTCGGAGTAGCAGTGTTGCTCATTTCTTCTGACGGCGAGCATACACCACTATTTGTCAAACTCGACTTCCAGGTGACAAATAACGCAGCAGAATACGAAGCCTGTCTTATTGGTTTACAAGCAGCAGTTAGTCTAGGCATTAAGAATCTTTGAGTGCATGGAGATTCCTCCTTGATAATCAACCAAGTCACGGGATCGTGGAAAATTCGAAGCGAAAGTCTAGCACCCTATCAGGCCAAAATAGATCAAGTTGCCCAATTCTTTGATCAAGTTACCTATCTACATCTACCTCGCGAAGAGAATCAATTTGCAGACGCTCTTGTGAAACTTGCAGCCTTGATCAACATGCCAGACAACATGATCAACATGCCTCTGTGCATCGAACGACAGTCAGAACTGGCCTATGTGTACCAACTTACGGACGAAGAAGAGAATCCAGAGGAACCCTGGTTCCAGGCCGTTCTAAACTTCATACTCAACGGTACATACCCACATAGATAGATAAGAGGGGACAACGCGCCATACGCTTACTAGCCTCTCATTACCTCCTCAAGCAAGGAGAATTGTACAGAAGAACACCTCTTGGTGTTGTCTTGCGTTGCCTTGATCGTTCACAGGCACAAAAAGTGATGGAAGAAGTACATGAGGGAGAATGCGGTCCTCTCGTGAGCGGGCCCATAATGGTAAAGAAAATCACACATTTAGGATATTACTGGACGACCATGGAGTCAGATTGTATTAAATACGTCAGACACTGCCACAATACTCGATTTTTGGGAATGTTCAGCACGTTCCTTCCTCATTGCTTTGCACCATGACCTCTCTTTGGTCATTTTCTGCTTGTTGAATCGACATCATCAGAGAGATCTCCTCAGCTGGAACAGGAGGTCACTGTTTTATCTTGGTAGCTATCAACTATTTCACCAAGTGGGTCGAAACGGCATGCTACACTAGTCTTACTGCTAAAAATGTGGCAAAGTTCATACAAACCAATATCATCTGTCGATATGGTTGCCCACATGAAATCATCTGTGACAATGGGTCACACTTCCAAGCAGAGACTGAACCGTTGCTTGCCAAATACAAGATCACTTATCATCATTCCTCACCTTATTGACCTCAAACTAATGGCGCGGTGGAGGCAGCTAACAAGAATGTCATCACAATCCTCAAGAAAATGATCGACAATTACCGTGATTGGCCAAGCAAGATACCCTTCGCGTTACGGGGCTATCACACTTCAATTATGACACCCACTGAGGCCACTCCTTTCTATTTAATCTATGGAATGGAAGTTGTACAGCCAGTAGAGCTAGAAATCCCATCTCTGCGTATTCTCTTAGAAAGTCAAATCCCAGAAGCTCATTGGAAGAGGGATAGATATGAAGAACTCGTCTTCTTGGACGAACGAAGACTACGTGCATTACACAATGTACAAACATACCAGCCACGTATCAAACGAGCATTCAATAAACGAGTTTAGCCCAGAAACATCAAAGAAGGGGATTTAGTGCTCAAGTCAGTCAGAGCTCTATTACCTCTCGATCCACGAGGAAAGTTCAAACCTAACTGGGCTGGACCTTTCTTAGTCAAATAAATATTCACAGGGGGTGCAGTTAAAATGACCGACCTAGACGGGAATGAATTCGCTAACCCTAGAAACCTAGACCAGTTGAAACGATACTACCCTTAGCATGCACTAGGAAGCGCACCACGCGCAACCCCACGTGTCGCTCATGCGACACAGAATAAAACTGGCCCCAGGCCAGTTGAACTAAAATGTCGCTATGATCTTGCATTTTGACATTTGGATAATCCTCATGTTATCAAATAAACAAAAATGTACTTCTTTTAGGAGTAAGCAAGGCAGGCGCTGTGTTTTTCTAAGTTCATTACAAGCTCTTGCTTTGAACAATTATTCTTTTGCATTTTCTCGAACTACGCGCAAGGTTTGATTTTATTTTTTCTAATGAATACGTAGGCAATCCTTCACAGGATTCAACCCAACTATTATTTTGAAATGTAAATAGAAGGACATTTTCATTTGCACTTAAAATTCGAATAAAATAACAAAAACACTCATTAGTTTTTTTAACTAACTTAAATCTTCATTCATTGTCCAGAAATAATAATAATATTTCATATATAAAGAAATGCTGAAATAAAAAGCTAAGGCTAGGATTCTAAAAATCCCATCTTTATTACAACTCAAACATAATACTAATACTACATAATAAAAAACTGACTAAGGCTACTCTTCCATCTTGCTTTTGCCTTTGTCATCTTTGTCATCCTTTTTGTCTCGACCACGAGGGGGACGCTCTTGCGTTACCTCAGACCTAATTACAAACGGTCTTTCTCGAGGTCTTGCCTTCCCATGTCTATCAATCACTACCCTCGCAGCAAGATTAGTTCTCGACTTCTTCACTGGATGCATGACTAGGAATCCGACTTCCTCTTCGCCGTCAGTAAAGTATTTCAACCTCTCCTTACCAGATTCATAAATCTTCCAATCCACAGGCTCGCGCTTTCTTAGCTTCTCGCGCTCTTCAAGAGTACTAGCTTTCCTCCATTGCAGATATGAGTCAGATACCCATAGGGAGCCAACATGAACGGGTATGAACCACATATTCCTTTGTACCCATCTGGCGGCCCACTCCCTACAAGACTCTGCAGTATGAGCCAGGGCAGTATGGGGAACAATATCAATTTTCGGGATCCTTTGTCTAAGGCCCACTTGCCTCATCAGTCTTTCCGAAAAGATACATACCATGAATTCCAAGCCAGGAGCGAAGTGACCGAGTCGGATCCAACGACAGTACCCCAGTCATCGACCTAAGGTGCCACCATGGCACATTCCATCGGATCAAAGGGCCACCTTCACCTTTCAGCTTATTTTCCCAATAGTTGGGAATTCTTGAGAAGTCTACCATATAGAGCCTAGTCCTCATGATAATGGATCGAGCACGGTACCCACGCACATAACCTGGGGGCTCAATAAATCGGAAGCGCTCCATTAACCATATCTGGAGCACGCAAGCAAGAGTGTAAAAAAAGAAGAATAACAAAAAGAGACAAAAAAAAGAACAATAGAAGAAAGCACATATTCTTACTTACAAGATGACGGGAGTCCCGAGATATGAATGCTCGCGGTTAGCCTTTCTATTATATTGGCCAAGAATGATATCTCCTAGGAAGACACAAGCTGGGCTCTTGCGCAGCTTCATTTGCTCCACCAAGCTCAAGAAAAGAGGGTCTCCCCTCATTTCCTTGTCAATGTGTCCTTGTAAGATGTAACTATGTAAACGGCAAAACCCAAAGGCCCTGCGCGTCGCAATATAGGATAAAGAAAGGTCATCCCTATTTATGAATCGATTCAGAAAATCATGCATGCGGACACCCTTTGAGCTTACAAGACGGTCTACCTTAGCTTTGGTCAACACAAGGAGGTCCCTAAAGTTTTTCTTATACCCTTGGGAGTTAAGGGGTATAACTGGAGCATCTTCCGGGTCCCACCCCTCAATGGCAGCTATTTCTTCCGGGAAAGGACAAATATCGCCTCCAGGAAAGGCAAATACATGCAAATTAGGGTCCTAGTACTCAAGACAAGCATCTAGGAAGGGCCTTACGACTTTCACTTATTTCAAGCTAAAGATCGTCCCTAGGTTTTAGGCACCCATATCATGTTTCTCAACATTGGTGAACTTGTTTGCCCATTCTTTGAGACGGGTTTCAAAGGCATCCATTATATTGCAAGTCTTTTTGGGATTTGAGAATTTTTTATGTGAGAGACGGATTATTGGAAGAATTGTATGAATAAAATCTTCAACCGAGCTCGCTATATATATTATTCGTCTTCTCCTAGTTTTAACCGAGGTGCGATCAGCCCAAAAGATGACGCAGCAACAACTGCACCCTTTCGAAGATTCGCAGCTCTTGCTGCGCCTCTTCCTCAGGCCGTTTCTCAGAATTTCCAGCTCTCGCGCCTTCGTATTTCGTGTTCGTCTATGATTTCGTATTCCTATAGGATGTGGGTTCGGAAAATATCTCGAGTTACCGAGGTTTTGGATTTCCTAATCCTAACCGGGTTCGGTTTTCTAGACGATAATCGACATCTTCGCAAGTCGCGCACACTTATTCATTTTTTCATTTTCTTTTTTAGGAAAATCATTTCATTTCCATTTTTTCTAAACTTATTTATTTCTTTTCTTTTTTTTAGGGGGTAACCCTCCCCATTGTCGGTTACATTTTTAATTTTTTTGGCGTTTTATTCAGGCATTTATTTCGCGCTTGTTTAGGCTACCGATATGCTACATGTAAAATGTTTGATTAGATTACTTGCTACATGTAATTTATGTGAGTTCTGTTGGAGTTGGTGTCCTCCACAATAGTGCGCCACATAATAAATCTTATTAAGGAATATAATTGGGATATTTATTGACTATATATATGATTAGTCAGTTGATTAACGTAAATCAATAACGGTTGCCTGACTAGAGTTTGACGTTATTGTCGTATGACGGCGGTGATCAACTGATCCCTTTCGGTCACACCTATAGGATGAAACCCAAATAGTAACTAATTATTTGTATATGATACAGTTAATTAGTCCATTACATATATTCGATATGTACGAGAGTTAATTGTTAGAAATTGAGTTAAAAACTCAAATTCGATTAAGTTTATTTTTCAATTATGCGATAATTGACTAATAATTTTATATCTTATTTTAATATGATTAAATAAAATTTAGCTTAGTAATTAATCATTAAATTACTAAATTAGTTGAGGTTTTGAGATAGAGGTAATTAATTAATTATATATATTTACAAGGAGTTGTAAAATAAATTAACTAAGCATTGTGGAACCCATTATATATTGATATAATGGTAAAATATTACTTAAAATGTTAAGTACATATTATTTATTTATTTATTTGAGTCATATAATTGTGATATGATCATATTAACACTTAATTATATAAGATAATTAAGCATATGATATGATTAATAAGTATTTGTGGGACAAATATCAAAAATCTAAATAGACCAAATAAGGCCTCACATGGCCGGTTATGGTGTAGTGGGAAGTGATGATGGTTGCTCTTATTCATACTCACTAGTAACATGTGATTATGACATGAATAATAAACCTAAAATCATTTTACTCAACACTACACTCCACCACTTTGCATGTGAATTAAAATAAGCAAAATTAGTCTCTTGTGAGACTACCATGACCGGCCATATTGTCTTTATAAGGGCAATATGGTTGTTCATTTCATTTGTTCATTCTTGCTTATTTTTCATACATCTCTCAAAAACTCTCCTTCTCACTAAAAACTCTCATAATACTAATATTTACCAAGTACTACTAGTGTAGTAATATATTCTAATATTAGTAGCATAATATCTATCTTATTATCTAGTTAATAATAAGGGTAGATTATTTGGTATCATCTTGGTGCAACTTGAAGGAGGTCTTCTAACTTGGAGATTGTTCTTGTTCATCCATATTTGTAGCTCAAGAACAACAAGAAGGAGTTCTTGTTGTGCCCATTTCATTTCCATATCAATGTGAGGAAATTTCTTCTTTTACATAAATGTCTTTATATTTGCATGCATGTTACATAGATCATTAAATACTAAATTAACAAGTAATTTAGTAACTAACTAGAGGAGTCTAAATAAGGTCTATGGAATTTCATGTGGTATCAGAGATAGCTTGTAGCATGCATGTTCATTTTGGACATTTTTTTTATTAAAGTTATAAGATAACTAATAAATCAAAAATTTGAGTTAAAATATGATTCTGACGAAAGTTTATAGTGCATGTATATCTACTGACCTCAAAATGTTTGTGGTCAAATTTCGTGATGTTAGGGATTGATTTGATATTTATTTTGATTTTTGGCTTTTAAACCGAGTTAACATGCATTTTATGAGTTAAAAGTTAACTAAAACTAGTTGCATGTTGATTCTGGCCATGAAATTATAATATGATCTTTACATGCATGTCTTAAGTTTTGTATGTAAAAGTTCGTGACTTTTAATTAAGTATTGCATGTTTATTGATTTTTATACGATAAAAGTCGATAATATGAGATTATATTGTTCATAAAATTGAAACGTCCTTTTATGGTCATGAAAATTTTTGGTACATTTTAAATTCTGATGTTGATCATCTTGGTGAAATTGCATAATTTTTCTCAGTGTTTTACTATATTTAATGATTTTTATTTGATAAAACCATTAAATACAAATTTATTTGTTCATAAAATTAATTTAAATTTTTTGGGCAAATATTTTTATTTTTAGTGTTCCTGGAAATGTTATAGAATGTATAAAATTTTTTGTTTCAATTTTTTATGATTTGTATATTTTATTTTGGGTTTATTTCATAATTGTTATGATTAAACCGTTATATTTAGCAAATGAAATCAAATCGACCTAATTAATGACCAACAAAATTAGTAGGGACTAATTTTTAGTTCTAAAATAGTTTAGTTTATTAGTTTGAATTTAAATGAGATTTAAATGTTGATATTGATTTTTAATGGTTAAAAATCAATAAATTCCGTAAAATCGAGCTACAATGAGCATGAATGTGTTTAGGGCGATTTTGGCATGAATTTTGCAGCAATTTATTTTATTTATGGTTGAATGAATGAATGCCATTTATTTAATAATTTATGCAAATTTTGGTACCTATTATGTGCTAGTTA